>QKQZ01013434.1:0-12634 GCA_003595255.1 Solenopsis fugax
CCTTTATAATTTATTCGTCCATAAGTAATTACAAAACAAGCTCGAGCGAGAAAAAAATACTTGTTATTTATCTCGCGCATGATGAGTCCTCTCCCTGTAGAAAAAAAATAATACATCCGAATATATTTTGCATATCGAATGGACGTTTTGCAAAAACATTCTAAAAAAACTTTCGCGGAAGACTGAACTCGAATTATTTATCGGATCTTCGTTCGCAGCGCAGTACTTCGCAACGCGCTGCAATATTCACTGATGCGACTCCTTCTTCCGACGACGAGTAGAAACTTTATGTGTTACTGCTTTAACATGAACAATATTTGAGCGACATTTTACTAACATTTCTGTTGAACGTGTCGAATTCACGCCGAATCGAATTACAGGTATCTACTCTCGTCGATACTTTTTTTTTCCCCACGACATCCTTACGTTCCTTCCGCAGTCACATTCGAAGCTCGTTACTTCGCGTGTAATCAGCTATGCCACTTTTATCGCCCTTCTCTTGATAGGGTGACACGTGTGCACACGTCGTTTACAACGCTGTAATATTTTACATAAATGATGTTTAACGATCTCATCATAAACGGTCTCTTTATCGGTCTTAACTTAATAAGATCCTTGAGAGAGAAAAAGTGTTTCACACGGATTTCGCGATGATATCGGAAGCTTAAATTATACGTATATACGTGAAATCCGATATGAGTGTATACGAACGCGCGCTGCGCACGGTTAGTGTAACACAGTTATTACTGACGTGTAGTTACCTGCACGGCTTTAGTTGCTTTTCAATATGCGGGTGCATGTTGTCCGTGTACACGGATTTTGTAATACACGTGAGACCCTGTAGTCGTGTCAGATTACGGCTGGCAAAAACGGGAGAGATATCCAATAATAAAAACGTACATCGCGTACACGTTGGTTAAGTAACTCAGTTTAACGAGCGGCCTGAATCCTTTGACCGCTATACCAAATAATTCAGATTTTTTTTATGCATGAAAGTCTGTTTAATACGAAACATGTGTATACGGGGAAAAAAACATTTATTGAAAGTATACAAATTTCTGCTTCATCTATGGATTTTTTAGTGAATTACACGCATGACTTTTTTTACCGTGAAATTCGTTCCCTCCAGCGATTTCTGTTACAGTAAACTAGCATCCGATTCTGAATATGCCATCTCAAAGTGGTAAAAGTGAAGGTTTGTTTGAAGTAGCTTGAGAAATCACTTGAGTAACTACTGATTTACTTTGTCATTTAATCTTACGTCAAAGTTATTGCTATAAACAGCGTTATCATTATTTTCCTGTTTACACAAAAGTGACTTTAGATTGATTAAAGAATCATGTAAGAGCACACGCGGGAATTCCGAGTCTTACAGTGTAGGCGCGTATCTCTGTCGTGGAGAGTCGAGAGAAAAAGATAGCGGGATACTTGAACTAATAACGAGGAATCCAAGCCGATATGGAAGTTAAAGCATGGGAAACGCGAGAGAGCAAAAATGCGATAGCGTCTATCGCGTCACAGATTCACACGCGCTTAGATAAAGCGACGCCTCTTTGACCCGCCCGTTAAAAAACTATCGTCAGTAAGACGAGAACGCGGGACTTGGTGTCGAGAAAGCTCTCGCATTTACGTCTCGCCGTCGCTCAAAGAAAGCCTCCGCCACGGCTGCGTCCCCCGTGAATAACGTTCGTTATTCGTCCTGGAAGTGAGTTTATTACATTGTGAGCGGGCACTACGGGGTTTTACAACTAGGTACCGGCAGGATATAAAACGTCGTTGGCATACAAAGTGCAAAAACGTAACCAGGTAGGGAATCCTTTCTCGCGTACGTTTGACGTACAGTCCTCCTTCAGCTTTCTTATCATCATTTATCTAACACCTTCGCGTAGCTGAAACTGAAGCTACCTTCGCCGCTGTGAAGAAATGAGAATAATGGATCCTATCGCTATGTGTTCTTCAGCAAATCGATTTCTAAGCAAAAATTTAATTACTTGTCACTTGTCAACAAAATTGCCTATCTCGTCCAATAACCTTTCCATTGTAACAAATGTCAATTCAAATTCTCGATATGATCTAACTCGAATTTCAGTTTAAATTCTAACTTATATTAATTTCAGTTTAATTCCAAATTAAATTTTATTGATTTTATTTTATTAAAGTTGAATTCACTAAAAAAAAAGCTTTTCTAAAATGTAAAGCGTTATAGAACGTTTTAAAAATAGATGTTTGCTTAATTATATTATTAACTGAAATTATATCAAGAATGGGTTACTATAAATTTCTTAAAAAACTGCTCCGGTGTTGATTTCTTCTTTTAAAACACTCGGCACGTAAGCTTGATCGATATCTCGCTATGCTGTAATTACCATTACCGTAACACCGTGATTAAAAAGGTAAACTACTCGGAGCAAAGCGAGAAATTTTTTACGATAACATTCATTGTTTTTAGATTGATCTTTATATCGAATAGCGAAGAGACGAAAATGGATGAACATAAAGTCTCTCAGAAAATGCAAAAATATCGATTACATTTTTTGTAATCTTTGCATAGATCTAAACGATATTTTGATATGTGATTAAATTTTACTATTCAAAATTTTAGGTTTTTTTAATATATGTGAAAATGACGTATTATATTTCGTAAAAATTCATTAGTTAAGAATTTTTGACTTTATTCCAAATAGTTTTATAGTTCTGTTAATGCCTCTTTTAATACCTGCGGAAGAAATAGAAAGCAACTTAAACTTAACTTAAAATAATGTTTTAAAAATGTTTTATAAAAGCAGCAATACAATTTTACGTATCAACGTCGATTTTGCGACGTACCTTCTACGGCTCAAAATCTGTTCGCGAGAAGACGGACGATGCGCCATAATAACATTTGGTTTCGCATCACAGCGCGCGTTCGACGGCTGTATTATAATACATAGAAAATACATGATGTGTATTATATTGCATACAGAGAATTCGCGGCGAGACGAGAGCGCAATCGCGTGACTAGGCGCAGACAGGGGTGAGGAAACATTATTGAGCACGTGCACATAAATGTTTCTGAACAGGCTCGTATTTTACTTCATTCCGCACGATAAGAACCTTCCACCGCCGTGATCCGAACAACTCATTTCTGACAACCCATTCATCGTTTTCCACGGCACGTAACCTACTATCCACGATTGCGCACCACTTTCAGACGCAGTCGGAACAGATAGAAAGCGGGGGTACACACATTTTCTATTCCATTATACGTTTTCTATTATTCTACTTATCGTAGATATCTCCAAGCATTATTAAAAATTTTGCAAGTTTGTAATTTCCGGTCGCGTTTGAAGCATATTATAACAGCTATTCCATTACTGTAGTATTCTCTTTCAATTTTCATATGCAGAATTTTTCAATTTAATATAATATTTAATGTAACATTATATCCTTTCTTTCGTCATATATATTATATAAAGAATTTTAATTGCCTTCACTCACAAGTGTCCGTATTATTCCATATTATATAAGAAATTTAAAATAAATTGATAAAACGTGAATCGTATCAATTACCCAATTTTGTTCACTGTTAAGAGTGTTTGCAGATGTTCGTGGCCATTAAAGATACCAATTATCTTGAAATTATCGCGCTACTCTTCTTGATTACAAGAACTCGAAAATAAATGAAGAGAATCGAGCACTTTGTTTCAATATTGAAACAACTCTTGCGATAACTCTTAAAACGCAGTCACTGAAAATTAGAAAGTTTATAAAAAGCGTCAATAGATAAAGAAATGTTAGGCAACAGATTTTCTAACGTGCTACTGTACCGGAAATATCTCACAATAACGTATCGAACGTGTCTAAGGTTTGTTTAAGGTGGCAGTTCCCCGCGCCTTCAAGGAAAGATACAGAAATGAGATTTTATTTCCCTCAACGTTTCCTGAGCGTGCTTCTGCTGCTCGTCGCTTTGACGTGCGCCACAGAAGCCAACAGCCTCCGAGCGAAGCGCTCTGTTTGGAATGATATCGGAAACACATTGAACAACATCGGGCAGACAATCAAGGATACCATGAAAACCGGAATCGACTCCCTGTTTTATCAGCATTCGACCAACGAGTCCGAAACGACCCAGCCGACCTTGGAAGAGGAACGGAACGGACCGACACAATTAGAAGGGGATGGTCGGAATGTCATAAATGTTCCTATCAGATGCCCGCCTAATCATGTATTAGTAAAAGATCGATGTCGGATAGAGGGTCGTCGACGATAAGATCATATTTCAAGTAACATCGGAGAATCTTTCACATTTCCATTTATCAACAGTTCTTGAATCGTGTTAAATTTTCTAAAATATAAAAATAACTATTTTTAAGCTAGGGTTCATAAATATGTTATTTTTTCATTTATGTACACTGAGAAAAAAAGTTAACTCGACTAAAATTTTCGACTTGATTAAATTTCTTCTATTGAAGTTTTTATGTATTTAAATTAAATATATAAATGCTTAAATCTCAAAGTTCAAGTATTTTATATATTTGAATTAAATAAATGTATTTGAACTAAAAAAATTTAATCTTGTTGAAAATTTTAGTCAAATTAACAACACTTTTCTTCTCACAAAGAATGGTTTCGAGGTGTCCACCTCCGATTTTGACGAACCTTTAATATATTGTAGTATAGATAAAAATAAGGGACACGATTTTTTTATACGTGCCCATACGCACTTTTAGGGGGTGAAACACTTCTTTGAAGAAAATCGGTTTTTTTCTTTCCAAGCGTATATCGTCGAAACTAATAAATAAGAGATAGAAAAAAATATTTTGAATAAAAGTTGTATGGCTCGAAGAGTACTTTATAACAATAATTTAAAAAAAAAATTTTTAATTAATAATTAATAATAATAATTAAAAAGAATTTTTTTTCAAATTATTGTTATAAAGTACTCTTCGAGCCATTCAACTTTCAATTAGAACTTTTTTTTCCATCTCCTATAGTTTCGACGATATACGCTTCGAAAGAAAAAAACCGATTTTCTTCAAAGGGATGTTTCACTCCCTAAAAGTGCGTATAGGCACGTATAAAAAAATACGTGTCCTTTATTTTTATCTGTACTACAACATATTAAAGGCTCGTCAAAATCGGAGGAGGACCTCGAAACCATTCTTTGTCAGTGTACATTACATTCATGAGTCATAATTCATTTACATAGATTACACTCCAGAAATAATATTTATCTATTCAAATCGCATAGAGCTGAGAAAATTTAATTACTCACAGTAAGCGCTATGACTTGACAATCGTAGTTCATCTATCATTAAGGCCTTCAGTGTACTCATAGAATAAGATATGACTATTTCAGACTATAGCACTATGATACACTTATCGTGACATGTTAAATAGTAACATAATTATACTTTATGACGATGTTATGTGTATATCAATTAATCAGAAATGTGTTGGTTATTAAACAATTATCCATTATTTGTAATGCTTTACAGCACAGACACTTCGTAATATGCCAGTGTGCTTATCAGGTAAATCACGACGTCGACATCAGTCTTGAGTAATAGCGTAATTATATATAAGCGTGGTAATATTATCCACTAACACTGACACAAATTAGTAATTAATTTTTTAACTACTGGGTGGAGATGGAGGAGGAGGAGGAAAAGAGGCAAATGATATTTGCTGTTTAACGTACTACTACACTCGCGGGATTTAATTCATTAGTATGTTCATTGCCGTTCCGTAATTAAAAAATGTTTCCATATTGTTTATATATTTTTTCGCTTGCCGCTCACGTCTGCGTATAAATAGCGTATAAAGTCGAGCGAAATCTCACTGCAGCTGTTTAGCGCTTTCTTTTACGATCCCCGGACGATATTTCGCACCCGATGCCCGCACCTAAGTACCCGTTCGATTTCTAAATTACACCTGTCACGAATATGAAACGAGAGTTACGGAGTACGCGATAAATCGGACGGTATAATAATGACGCGGCGATACATATCGAATTCTCTTTTAATGACTGTATCGCGTGTAAACTGTAAAAACGCGATCGAGGAGGTAGATAAGCGCATACATTTGTAGGATTAATATATCGTTTACTTCGCCACCGCGCAAAGCGCCGCTGCGCTATTGTTTCCCTTATCCGCCGCGTATTTCCTCAATTATCAATTACCAATTATTGTGTTCATGACACGGCTTTACACGCGCACGAGAAGTCACACTCGTGACTGACATTTATTCACATATATTAAACAATTAACATTTCATTCACGTGTCCTTACATTCGTGAATAAAAATCAATCGATACGCTGAACATTAAGTAGTACTCTTAGTCATATGTGTGTGAAATATAAATATTTGCTCTAACCGTTTAGGGGACGGATTTCCTATTTAATTGTGTTACTCACACAACACTCATATAACAATCTGTAGTCTCATTTATTATTTATATTGGAAATATTTGTCTTTTAAAATTCTCTCAATTGTAGCAAAAAGTAATTGCATCAATCTGAATAGATCTACATTATTATGGAATCTCGGATATTTATGCTTCTTTTCTTATCGAGGCGTTCTTTTCGCATCGAGATCGATAGAACGACACGAATATTTCATGATAGGTCCAGATGTCTAGTCTTCTAGACATCAGATCGCTCTCGTTATATTATCGGAACGTTATTTTATCGTTCATTTCACCGGCTTTCCCGCCTCCTCCGTAAAACGTACTTCTGTGAAGGCAGAGGGCTCGTTCGGAATGACTGATTCAATTCGCGCTTTACCACTACGGTTTCTTACACAACAAAGAGCTCTCGTGCTCGGCGGCGCTTTCGACTCGCCTCGTCGCGTCGCCGTGCGATATACCAGCGTGTTGAGGGACTACTCCATATAGAGTACAGCTGTCGCTGAATGGAACGAGACCTGAATTTGCGTGATCGCTAATTGTGGCTGCAATGCCTCTTTGTGACCGCGCTCCTACACTCCCTACTTGCACACGTATCCGTGGAGAGCCGGCCAGATTTCCTGCTCATTGTCAGAAGTAGACGGCCCTCTCGGCACTTGTTGCTCGCACATCGACATTTGTCTGGCGCGCTATTATATCGCGCTGCATTTCACTTCCGACGCCTGCACTCTTTGTCAAGTTAGGCTCGCGCCTCCGCGCGTCGAATCCGTAAATGCGCATCCGCGTGTTTTGTCTTTTTCCAGCGAGCCCTGGGAGAGTAGCAGGTAGCTATTGAAAGAGGAAATCTCATAAAGGGACGTCGTGCGGTAGCCTTACGTACAGCGTATCGACCAGTCGCTCCTTTCAAGCCATTTCAAAAGTTAAATAAAAATCGGAGAGCAATGTTCGACGAGGTAAGTCAAAACGAAATCCACTTCAAAATGTTTTAAACCAAAATTTAGTCACTTTTTTTACAGAGGAGATGGTGATATTATGCCCCATTTACATTTTGTACAATAACTTTGTTATAAAATAAATCAAATTTTTAAATAAAAAGCTTAACATTTACATTCAATATGTTGTTCAAACAGTTTCTAAACTCAAAGTTATAAAATATTTATTAGAATGTATTATTTATAAAAATGTGACTGCATAATGGATCGAAGAGAAACAGAGGTGATAATGTAGCCCCTTCTCTAAAATAGATTTTAAAAATTTGTTTGAAAAACACAGTGTTATAAAATTGTATATTTAGTGAAAATAAAGAGAAAATATTGCAAAATATATCCACATATAGACCGTAGTACTAAAAATCTATAATGTAAATTATATAGATTAGCAGTAGAACCACAATCAAAATTTATTGAATAACTGCTTTGATATGAAAACTTCGAAAAAAAGAAAACTGTATTAAGTCATATTAAGTTGAAACGTCAACACACTTAAAGGGCTATTTTAGCAAAATTCCTATTGTTATTGTTTAACTTTACATAACTCGAAATAAATAATATTATATAAAATATAAAATGTTAAATACCAACTCTCAAGTATATGCATATATTCGTGTGATAATACGCCCAAATTTAAAAAAGAAGTACGTGTAATTCAACACTAAAATGTACTTTGAAGAAGTTTCAAAATGCTCACAAATAAAAATTGCTTGTAATAAATGTCAGTTGTGCATTGAAGTAACGCCACTGCATAACGACGGACTACTAAATAAATAATTCCATAATAATCACTAAAATTCCTCACCTAATAACGGAGATTAATAGACGGAGATTGGGAATTTTAATGATTACTTATAGAATATAAACAATTTTATAATAAAATATTGTTGAATCATTACCATAATATTTACAATAGCCACAATACCTTCTGCTCTATTATATGTCTATAAATAATGTAAATAAACATACTAAGAAACATGCTAAAGAAGATAATGTTAAACAGTAATCTAGATCACATACGTCCAGATTATTTGAATATTAAATCAATGATCCCACGCGCGTGGGACATTACAGAAAATGTTAGATTCTCGCGGTCTTATTCAAAATCGCATCCGAAAAAATCATATTTTTTCTTAATGTTCTAAAAACGTAATGATGATTCATCGTTATAATTCGTCATCGCGAAAATATATCGTTATTCTTGTTGGTATGGTAATCCTTTCTTTGCCTCGCTTCACGAGGACCGTCCTTATTGGATTTTCGCGACCGACGACGTTTCTGTATTCGACTCCTGAAAAGAATGTTTCATCGCTACTATTCGAAGAAGTAACTTCGAGCGACTGTTCCTTCTCTCTATCTCTCTTTTTTTTATTGCAGCTACTACTTGTTATTGCCGCATGTTCGGGCAGATCTCACGGCTGGGAATTCTTGGCGAAACGTCTTTTGTGGTAATTTGAAATTCAAATAGAAGGAAACATAATGCTTATAAACGATACGAAAATAAGATGAAATTCAATGTGTGAACTGTTGACGATTTTAAAATTGAAAGAGCAAATGTATAAACAAGTATCTTTCTTTTCATGAAAGTTAGAGATCCTTATAAATTATCAGAGCATCTCGAAACGAATCTTTTTTTTTAAGTTTTTATGTTTCCTTTAATGAATTCAATTAGAGTCAATTAGAGGAATTTTGAGAAACATTATTTTTTACTGCAATCTTTTAATAAAAGCGATAAATAGAGTAAATCTTGTATTAAATTTCCAAAGGGTCTATTTGAATTTGATGGACAATAATGATTTTTTGTTTTCCAGTAACTCTGCTGTTTAGCTGTTCTGGAACTTCTCTTGTGAATATTTTGAGAGTCATGCTACAGGCAAGTATCAAGATATTTCGGTCTTATCCCGGATGTCTAGGTAATTTTCCGGACATTACCCATGACTTCGATTAACGGCTGGCTCCAAGTATTCGAGCGCAGAATGAAAAGAACATCACTCTTTGATTTAAAAGCAGAAGAAAAAAATGTTGTTACAATGTAAAATATTAATTTTTTTTAAGACGCGAAATAACATTGTTTGCTTAATTTAACAAAGTTAAACTGCAAGTATGTATTTTATTAATATTAGAGTTGTAAAAGCTCTATTTAATGTTTTAATACTAAAGTGAAAAGCTAATTGAAGATATAATTTTCATTAATCTATTATTTTAACTTGATTTTTCGTTACTTCCACTAAATGGGAAAGAGTTATTTCAATCTGAAAATTAACCTATAAATATCTATACATAGATATCATTTTATAACAATTAATGAAATATAAGAATTTATACGATTAATTTTACACGATTTTTAAAACAAAATTATGTTATCAGAGAGTCTGTATAACTTTCGTCTTAAAAAAATTCAATAAAATATTTATCTATTATTTTTGTTTCATTCATCTGTGGAATCCGTATTTATACAGTCTACGTTGGATGACTGCTAATAAGTAGAATATCGGAAACTGATAGTAATTAGATCGTTGCAGTCAAAGCTAATAATAATGCACGAATTACTATTCATAAGCCGCGTCATGCTTACAGCATCCAGTTATAGCAATTACGCGCTCAAACGATCGTTTAAAGAGTTGAAAGCCCTCTGAGATATTCACCGTCCCCTCTGCGGAAAAGCAGGATGCATGAATTGCCTAATTTAACTTCCAAAATTTGCAAGGTAATCACCAATTTAAACTCGTATTTTCGACTTGAGTAATCATATAGTAGCATTTTAGAACGTTCGCGAAATATATACGATATGGAAACGTTGTAAACGTTAATAACGGTTCTAAAGCTGCCCAAAGTTTTGACAGAACATAATGTCATGTGACACGCCTAATTGCCTCTATACATTTTAGCAATGATGAACCGCTATCTCTCGTGTAAGTGGAACACTCCCGCATTAATCAGACGAAACTGAGGAACCAGCTGTGATAAATAAAAAGAAATCCCAATGGCAAGTCCTCATATTTTTCAAGGCAAAAACATTCATTTTTCACATGTCCTTAATCAATTTCTTCGCTCGAGCAGTATTTATTTATGAGAAAAACAAGCTACGCTCACAATTTTCCCTTTGCAAATAAATCCATATTTATCTATCAAAATCATATAAACGCGTATCAAAACATTTTTTTTTTCCCCCCGCTTCAACATCCGTTTCCGCTTTGTAATAGTTCCATAAATTCTCTCCTCTCCACACCTTTCCCGCGCAGTCCTCTTTTTATGCCGCCTCTCGTCGTTAGACTATCGGACATCGACCAAAAACACCGCCCTGAATTTGTCCGGTGGCCATAGGCTTTCGGATCCGGCGGCGTCTCTTGACGTGTTCCCGAAAGAGGCAAACTAGTTTGCTCACGCCAGGGCGACACGATCGCCGGCCAAACACCCCCGCCCACGTTGTCTGGGGAAGCGCTTTTTACATTTTTGCATATCCATGAGCGTCCCGGCTCGCGCACGGCGAGCTAAGTCCGCAATATCGATAACCCATAATCGTCGTCGCCGTCGCCTCCGGCCGTCGGTTGCTGAACGTGCCGACGTGCGAGGCTCGGACATAAGTCTCGTGGCAAATCCAATATCGAAACAGGCGTGCATGTGCATCGGGCAATCAGATGCAGACGCGAGAGTGCATTCGAACGTTCGAACGTTCAGACACGTCTCATCGATTCGGCCGGTCATACGATCGTACGAAGGCCTCCCTCTTTCTCTTACTTTCCTTCCTACCTTCCTTCCATCTCTGATGGCTCCAGGCCACGACGATGAGAACGTCGTAGAGGTCGACATCGACGACGACGACGACGACGTCGACGACGACGACGACGGAGACGACCTGCTGGAGAGCGGTATTCGCGGGGGGCAATGCCGCTTTGAAAATCGATAAGCGCCTCCGCGTAGAGTCGACCAGTCAGGGGCTTTTCGGTGTATCCGCGCGCCGGAGATCCTGGCGGGGGCGCCTGGTGACCTCGAAACGCCAACGCCAGAGGATCCCCGAGCGTAATTTCACTCCGATGTGTCTATCGATATACTCACGGCGGAGCCGGAAGTCGCCGCCGTAAAGTTCCGCGGACCGATGTCGATGACAGGATTAACGCTAGGCGATGCCGCTTACATTCATGCCGGGGAGGAAGGAGTCTTCGTAGGTTGGGGGAAGACGCAAAAAAATTCACGGAAATAGAAGCGCTTCTGCTTCTCATGCAGTGATATTCTTGGAACGTGGAAATTAAATATAATTGTCCTATACCGGAAATATATATAGGTATACGGATATATACGTACCCTGAATAAAGTTTTAATATAATAAAGTAAAGATGTAAAGATGACTTTCGTTTTCTAAATTCTACCCGTACGTATAATTTTATTGCTCATGTTGAAATATTGTATATTGATACACCAAATGTTTATCAATATTACTAGTAATAATATCTGTTGTGTATACGCATGCTGTAACATTTTTCATAAAGGTTGCATATTAATACACATCATATATTAATAATCATAGCTATGTGGCGTAATAGCGTTGCGGCACATATGTACAAAAGCACGTTAATGATTCACATACCAGCTATTAATAAATCCATGCCGGTCAATCTAATTTCCGTATAGCGCGCGATAATTATAATTCAAATATCCGTTCAAAGTTGTATATCTGCGTTTGTGGTGGTTCAAGAAATATCCAGACGGGACGGGATCAGTTTGCCGATATCCCCGATGGATTCTATAAATTCCTGGCATACTTCTCCGGAAAGCGGGAGCAACCCTGGGATCGACCGACCGAACGCCCGATATAATAGCGCGCTCTGGTTACGCGCGGCAAGTTCCGAGAAGAAAAGAAACGCGAATCCGATGGCAGGTGAGGGAGGAAGGGTACAGGCAGAAGAGCAAGAGAGAGAAAGAGAGAGAGAGAGAGAGAGAGAGGGAGAGGGAGGGAGGAGAGAGGGGCGAGAGGGATACGCTCCAAGATTTTCCGACCCTCGATCCTTCTCCCTTTTGTGCAATCGAGCGCCGCCGCTTGCATACAAAGGGAAGGGAAATTGCGGGAGAGCGGCTTCGAGGTCGCGCTCTACGACATTGCGCCCTTATCCGGCTTACGATTCCGGACGCTTCTCGCAAGAGCGAGCTCGCCTCCTGCCCGCGAAGGAGTACAGCCCACCCCTTTGAGGCAAATAGGTCAATTCGCCATAATTCGAGCCGGCTCGCGCGGGATTCCTTCATGACTGAAGGAGAGAGAGTCCCT
>QKQZ01013450.1:0-16855 GCA_003595255.1 Solenopsis fugax
GTATATATTCTTAGAGGGCAGAGCCCTAGAATATTAATAAAAGCTCAGTCAGTCTCTCTCTCTCTCTCTCTCTCTCTCGCTCGGCCTCCTCCTTCTGCGACATCACCTGTTCGCTGAAGGAGGAGACCGCCCTCCACGCGCTCTCCCTGAAGACCACGGCCCCCAGGTCCCCTCCTACTTCTTGAACCAGAACTCCGCGCTCTTCCGCTTACGCTGGACAGTGCTCCAGCGTGTGCTGCGCGGAGTTCCGGTTCCCGTCGCAGTGGTGGCAGTGCGTCGTCCGCTCTTAACCCGATTCGACACAGGGGGTACTCCCCGAAGCATCCATGCCCGGAGAGCACTTGTGTCAATCTATAGGATAGACCGCCCCAAGGGCGGTCTATCCATTCCTCCAGGTGGGGGAGGACGGCCTCTAGGACCCGGGAGCCAGTCGCCGGCGGGTTATTCTCCATGTTGTTCTTCACGCTATCTGGCGATCCCCGCCGGCGCTCTTCTATCCTAAGGCGAGCCACGGCCCGGGGGAGGGATCATGTTCCCTCCCCCTCCAAGCGGGCAGCCTTGACCCTGGCGTACACTTTCACCAGGGCGTCGGCCGTATACTCCGCGGGGGGAACCCCCGCCAAAATCGTGGCCGCCACGTACGAGACGGTGCGATATGTCCTAGCTACGCGCAAGGCCAGCCGCCTTTGCATAGTGTGCAGGTCTCTCTTAATCTGGGGGCTGNCTCTTAATCTGGGGGCTGGTCAGCGCCCTCTCGCTCCAGATCTCCATAAAACGCCCCGGCCATGACCGCATACACATACGCCTGTCTCACACCCGCACCCGGTCCCCGGAGGTTGGGCATCAGACCTAGGAGGGCAGCCCTCTTGCCCAATCGTGGGGTTATGTCTCTGAAATGGTCGACAAAACCCCAACGACCATCCAACAGATGTCCTAAGTACTTCATATTGTCCTCCACTTGAATGTGGACGTTATCCACAACTACTTTGGCCCGAGGAGGGGGCCTCTTAGAGCCGTCATGAAAAAAGACAGCTTCCGTCTTTTCGGGGGCCACCCTCAGGCCTAGCTCATTAATGAAGCGGACGACGCACGCAGTGGCCATTACCTGCGGCCGCGGCCCTTCCCCAAGACGTCCCCCTAGCCACCACTAGTGTGTCGTCGGCGTAACACACCGTGTGGCAGCCAGAGGGTAAGGCCGCGTGGAGAACGCGACGTTCCACTGCAGGGGTCTCGAGTACCGACCTCTGCGGAACGCCGCACGCCATGTCCCTCCGCTGCCCTCTTTATTGAAGAACTCCAGCTGTCTGTCCCGGAAATAGTCCTCAATTATCTCCACAAGGTAGGGCGGCAAGAGATGGTACTCCTTCAGCGCCGCTACTACTTTGCCCCAGGGGATACTATTAAAGGCGTTGGCGATATCCAAAGATATCGCCAACGTCACCTCCCCGTCCCTGGTCACAGTCCTCGAGAGGGATCGAACTTGCTTGATCGCATCAATCGTCGATCTACCCTCTCGGAAGCCGTATTGTTCCGGGGACCATCCCGGGACAGATGCCGGACGATGCGGTAGAATCACAGTCCTGGAAGTATATGGAATATCGGATGACGAAAATATACCAGTAAAAGGACAGTTCTATGAAAAACTCTATCAAGAAATAGGGGAAATAGGAAATACTCGCGAGGTGGTGCTATTGGGAGACTTTAACGGTAGAACTGGGAAAGAAAATAATCAGTAATTGGACCCTACCCCCTGGAGAAAGTGAAATGACAATGGGAAACGATTAATTGAAATCTGTGAACAGAGTGACCTCAGAATAACTAATGGTTTCTTTGATCACCAAATGATCCACAAATACACATGGACCCAACAAACACGAAATTTAAAATCTATTATTGACTACGCCATTGTAAGACAACAAAGTTGCAGATATATGACGTGAGAGTTTACAGAGGCACCAACCCTATCCTCTGATCATTATCTGCTGAAAGTAAAAATTGTATTTCCATTTCCATCAACAAATAGAAGAAAAAATCAAGAAATAGAAGGAAACGAAGAGGGAATAAAAGAGGAGAGGTATAAGATAGAGAGTCTAGCAGAAGATAGTATGAAGCTCCTATATCAAACAAGACTGATCGAACAACTAGAACAACGAGTAAACTTGAAGAGTCAAACATGAAGTATATGAGAACACAATTCAGAGTATAAAGCAAGCAGCCAAGGAAGCACTAGGAGTAAGAGGGAAGAGAGCCAGCAGGAAGATATGGTGGAATGAAGAAATAGAAGAGTTAGTGAAAAAGAAAAAGGAAACCTACAAAAAATGACTTAATACGAAAACAGAAATAAGTAGAAGGGAACATAGAACTATAAAAAATTTGGTAAGGATAACTATACGGGAAGAGAGGAGAAGAATATGGGACAAAAAATGCAGAGAGATCGAAACCTACTTGGGAGGAAGGAAAAGCTCGGAAATATGGAAATTAATTAAAGGTATGAAGCAAAACCACACACACAAAGTAAATATTCTCATAATACCAACTAGTCAATGGAGTAAATACTATCAAGAGTTATTAAAAGAAAGTAGACCACAGTATGTAAAAAAGAATGAACAAGATGAAAGAATTAGAGTACGAGGAGAGGAAATAAATATTACAATAGATAGAGTAAAGAAAGCCGTAAAACAACTAAAGAACTGCAGGACCCCGGGACGATCAGGGATAAACGCAGAGCTGCTTAAGTGTGCATCGGACGAACTGTTTAATATTGTAACGTATGTCGTTAACAAGTGTGTTAATGGAGAAGAACCACCAGACGAATGGAAAATAGCACATATAACATCGATTTATAAAAAAGGAAACAAAAACAATGCACAAACTACAGAGGAATTTTGGTCACAAGTACAGTTAGCAGGGTGTACGGGAAGAATAATAAGAGATCTAATTGAAGAGAAGTATAAAGATCAAGAAGAAGAACAGAGTGGATTCGGGGCAGGAAGATCTTGCACTGACAATATTTTCTGTCTAAAAATGCTGATTGAAAAGAAACTGGTAGTGAAAGAAGATGTATGTACACCTTCTGTTCGTTGATCTGCAAAAAGCATATGACAGTGTTCCCGTGAGAAAATTATGGAAAGCATTATAAAAAACGAATATAAACCATATATTAATCGTGACAATACAACAGTTGTACAAAGACTCATTCTCCGCAGTAAAAATTGGAAACAGCTGTCAAGTCCTTTTACAGTAACAAAAGGACTGCGGCAGGGTTGTTGCATCTCTCCAATCCTCTTTAAAATATACGTGGCCCAAGCATTAAAACAGTGGAAAAAGAAATGCGAAGGTATGGGAATACCAATAACGGACGATAGATGCTTATATACATTGCAGTTTTCAGACGATCAGGTGGTCTGCGCAGGAGATAAAGAAGACCTGGAATATATGACACGTTAACTTAAAGAAGAATATGAAGAGTGGGGGCTAGAAATGAACATCGAGAAAACCAAATATCTGTGCGTAGGATCCGAACAAACGAATATTAAGATAAACCAGTGCAACATTGAAAGCTGCAAGGAGTATAAATACTTAGGAGTAATGTTCGACAAAACTGGGAAAGACGATAAAGAAATTCACTCAAGAGTAGCAAAGTCCAGGAACACAATACGATGTTTAAATGGCATACTGTGGAACAACGAAAGGAAAGAACAGAAAATTAAGGATGTACGATGCGGTAGTTAAAAGTAACCTGACATATGGGGCGGAAACATGGCGGATAACAGAAAACAATAAAAGGAAAATACTTGCAGTAGAGATGGATGCTATAAGAAGATCGGCGAGAATATCGAGACTGGAAAGAATACGAAATAAAACAATTAGAGAGCAAATGGGAAGACAGAGGACCGTAATAGACGATATTGAAAACCTACAATTAAAATGGTACGGGCACATGAGAAGAATGGGAGAAGAGAGACTTCCACAAAATATCCTGGATTGGAACCCACAGGGGAAGAGAGGGAGAGGAAGGTCAAGGAAGAATTGGATGCAGGGGGTGAGAAGGGTGATGAGTGCGAGAGAGCTACAGGAGAGGGACTGGGAGGACAGGAACCAATGGCGCCAGGGCATCGCATAACGTCAAAGGACGTTTTAGAAGCGAAATAATAATAATAATAGTATTATATATTAAATAAAAAGGTCTATAATTCTAAAAAGTAACAAAATTAATATACAGAGTGTCCCAAAAAGCTTATATTTCCTCTTAAGAGCGGATTCTTTGGAATATTCTAAGAAAAAAATCCTAATACAAAAATGTCGTATAATGGTTTTAAAATTATTCGCGATTAAAGTTTACGAATCACAGAGCTGACATTTCGTGCGCTCAGGCATGGTGACATGACAAGGGGTAAAGGTACCACAAAGGTACTTCTTGACATTGAGATTGTCATATAAATACGCAGTTTTTATTAAAAAATTATTTCTATAGGAAACATATTTGTATGTACATTACATATGCATAATTAATGTTTTCAACAAAATATCTATTCAATAACAAGATGTTACGATAGCCGTTGGATCAGCTGTCAAAATAAATTCGTTACCATGCTCATATAAGAACTTTTATGGTAATATATCGATAATATCGATAATCCAGGGCTCCGTTTTTAGACTTTTTTTCTGTTGTTTGAATAAAATTTATCATTTCCTATGTATTTTTGCGCGTTGAACACGAATGCGGCAAGCAAATTGCTCCATCACGTCAGATTTTTGAGAAAAGTGTGATTAAAGGTGTCAAAAACGACGTTTTTTGACATATTCGTGATTTTTTGCTAGCAAAGTAAATTTTTTTTCTACTTCTGCTTACGCCATCTTAAAGTGTCAACTTTTACCTTTAAAATTGATTTTTTCTAACGTCATACGTTTTTCTTTTACCGACTTAATTTCTGTGTAGTCACGTACATCATGACCAACACATTTAACCTCATTTTGCTAAAAAATCTGACGTGATAGAGCAATTTGCTTATCAGATTCGTGTTCAGCGCACAAAAATACATGGAAAATGGTAACTTTTATTCAAACAACGGTAACCACGTCGACCAGTAAAATATTGGTCATGTTGATCATATTGGCATGACTACACACTACACAGAGATTAAGTCGGTAAAAAAAACGTATGGCGTTAAAAAAAATCTATTTTAAAGGTAAAAGATGACACTTTAAGATAAGCGTAATTAACGTAAGCGGAAGTAGAAAAAAAATTTACTTTGCTAGCAAAAAAATCATGAATATGTCAAAAAACGTCGTTTTTGATACCTTTAACCATACTTTTCTCAAAAACCTGACGTGATGGAGCAATTTGCTTGCCGCAGTCGTGTTCAGCGCGCAAAAATACATAGGAAATGATAAATTTTCTTCAAACAAAAAAACCACGGAGCCTTGTGTAATTTATGTTGATATGAAAAAGATTGAATATGTTGATAAAGTAGAGTTTAGACATATCAAATTATATCTATTTGATATTATCGCGTTTATATCAAATTACCGATTTACATTTTTAATAGTTATTTTAATAAAACATTAAAAAAATAGAAATATAAAAAAATTTTAAACAAATATAAAAGATTAGGGCTCAAATGAATAACAATTCAAAGAGGGGACAAAAACGAGCTTAAGAGCCGTGCTGGGTGTTGTGCGCAAAAACAAAAACCATCGAACAAAAGTAAAACAAACGTTTCGACCTTTAATAAATAGTTTTCCTCAGTGTATACAAATCATAGAATCGAGAATGAATCTGCGGTGTCCGCTTACATAATCGTCAAAAAATCAATTCACGGATACATGAATATATGTCGGAACGCCAAAATCTGAGTGGTGGTCTCAAGGAACGTGCAAAGCGACATCGTTGTTGGAACATAACTTTGTGAGTTCCGAAAACATTGTCTTAGACCATAATAGTACGAATGTCACGACTTAGGATACTTAGAGACGAATAATGAATCATTATCAACACCCAGCACGGCTCTTAAGCTTGTTTTTGTCCCCTCTTAGAAATATAAAAATTAATATAAATTATATTAAGACGTATGTGTACATCATTAAAATTTATATCAATACATAACTCTTAATAATAATTAAAATGCATATACATAAGTTTGTTAGCGAAAAATTATTTAAATACTTTTAATCTTCAAACTCTTTTCAAAGTTTAATTTAAATTTTATTTTAAAGATACCATGGTGAAAATGTTTCTTAGAATTTTTTATATAATTTTTCAAATTTTTTTAAAACTTCTAAATAATTTTATAACTTTCTCAGAGATTTTTTATACTAATTGGAACACTTCAGAAATACTCAGAAAGCCTTTTCTCAGAAGCTCTTATCATATGAGCATGGTAATGAATTTATTTTGACAGCTGACCCAACGGCTATCGTAACATCTTATTACTGAATTGATATTTTGTTGAAAACATTAATTATGCATATGTAATATACACACAAATATATTTCCTATAGAAATAATTTCTTAATAAAAATGTCACTGCGTATTTATATGACAATCTTAATGTCAAGAGATACCCTTGTAGTACCTTCACCCCTTGTCATGTCACCATGCCTGAGCGCGCGAAATGTCAGCTCTGTGATTCGTAAATTTTAATCGCGAATAATTTGAAAACCATATTTTATACCCTCGACATTTTCGTATTAGGATTTTTTTCTTAGAATTTTCCAAAAAATTCGCTCTAAAAAGGAAATATGAGCTTTTTGGGACACCTTGTATACCATTAGTACTATTAGGAAAATTGAAATAAATTCAAATATTTTTAATTAAGTTATTGAAGTTTTTATTTCTTCATTAATGTTTTTAATGTTGCTTGAGACAACATTAACTTAAATTGGTATGTGTAATTAAAGAAAAATATATAATAGCATGAAAAATCAGAAATGTTATATTGATGGCTTGCAGAACGAGAGAAACCCATTCGACTACTTTGTGATTGATCACAGCCACTTACAGCGATCTTCAGTGGAAAAATTTTAGGCACCGGTCGCTGTGGATGTCTATAGTCGCAATATGATCAAACAGATCCTTTCCTTGAACATATTATTTAAATTATGTACTTCATCACCATTATAAAAAAGTAATAAAGAATAATTAAATTTTGTTTACTTATGTTTGACAAGGTTAAACATGTGTCGTGAATTTCTTTCTTTATATGACGCCTAGTGAAAAAATAAATCAACTCGTTCTGAAATCTATCTATAACACTATACAGGATTGGTTAAATGTAAGTAATTTTAGGTTAGCTAAAGTTCGCTGTAGTCGCTTATACCTTTTCAAGAAAAGAACACGGAGTGAGGAAGCCACAGTTGAGACGGAATATATTCTCTCTTTTAATCCTTGAACAGTTCTCCTATGGTCGGCGTATAGGCAAGACCCCTCCATTAGTATAAGCTCTATGGTTTGAACGCGCGAAATCAAGTCCAATCGTTGAGATGAGTTATGGAGTGGGGGAAGCAGCAGAGCTACTGAGCTCTAGAGTACTAAATAATCAGAGAAGCGCAAACCGGTCTTAGCATACCGATTGGCTGACAGTGGTCACCAATCAAAATGGAGTGTTGGGCCCACAGCTGATCCTTTGGACTGCATTCTAAAACCGTACTACAGTAACTAAAAAGCTATAGCGTATAGGTATAACGTAAACTATGGCTTTTTAGTTACTGTAATACGGTTTTAGAACTCAGCTCTGTGTAAAATAACCTTAAATATATATATATATATATATATATATATAACATGATACGTCGTAATAACTGGAGTTCCGTCTCTTCTGTTTATAAGCGAACAGCTGCGGGTCCCAAATGGCGCCCACCCTTGTAGAAAAATTCTACTGAGCACTACTAGTGCGCAGTAGTATTTTGAGGTACTACTGCACTACGACACTACTACACTACTGTAGTAGTGTTCAGTAGTGCTAGTAGTGCTCAGTAGTATTTTTCTACAAGGGCATGGGATTCATGGAAGAGATAAGGTTGCGCTTCTCTGATTATTTAGGACTACTGAGCGCTGCTCGATCGTGCCACACTTTCTCCATTCCGCCACCGCATGCTATCTCACTCTAACGCTAAAACTTTCTAATGTTTATAAGACAAGATTTTCAAAACAGTAAATTTAATTCTTCCTTTATACATGGTGAAAATCCCACTTTTTGATCTGATTTTATTTGATTAAAAGTTAGAGCCACAGTAATTTTTTGGAAAAAAAGTTATCTCGACTGTAAATAATTGGAGGTAACTTTTTTTCAAATTTGTAAAAAAAATAGCAATTGTCGAATGCTTCACACAGCTGTTTGATACGATAGTAGGAATACTAGGCAGATTCTATATCACTATGTGTTATATACACTTATATGTGTTATAAGTGAGTATACGTATATGGTGTGTGTGTGTGCATGCGTGCGTGCGTGACGTCACGGTGGAGGGGGAGCCGCTGCTCTCTCTTTCTCTCCCTGTCGCGCATACCATATAGCTCTCCCTCTCTTTTCTGAATTTAATTTATATCACACTATTATTAAAATAATTTTTATATCGTGCTATTAATTAAAATAATTTTTATATTAAAATATTGAAAACAAATAAACGAGATTAGGGCTCATATGAATAACAATTCAACCTAAGAAAAACGAGCTTAAGAGCCGTGCTAGGTGTTGAGCGCAAAAACAAAACCATCGACAGAAATAAAGCAAACGTTTCGACCTTTAATATAGTCTTCTTCAGTGTATACAAATCTTAATCTATAATAACAGACAATAAAATTATACTCATTATCGCAAATTAAACGTATCAAATTATACAATCTCTGAAATCTTACCAGAAAAGAATCTACGGCATCCGCTTACATAGTCGTCAAAAAAGTTACACGCGGTCATACATGATACGGTAACGCCTTAGTCTAAATGGTCTCATGGAACGTGCCCGGAGACATCGTTTTCGGAATAAGCATCTAATGAAAGCGCATAAAAATGGCAGCGCAGAGGCAATCGCGTTATTAAATCCAAGTTCTCGACCACGAAGGAGATGCATTAACAAACAAAAACGACTAGTCGTTTTCATGCTCTTTTTCACTGAGTGTGTTAGAACTTGCAAGATTCGTCGTTTTAAAACAAAAATTTATTTTATAACAAATTCTTCTATTACAAATAATAATTATACACTATGCCTACAAAATGTTGTGAAATACAGAGTTTACTAGAGTCTAGGAACCTAAGAACTGCTGCTGCAGTTTTAGTGCTCTTAGTATTTATAGAGCTAGCAATATCACATCGTACATTCTGGAAAATTCTTAGAGTGATTTATTTAAGCCTAGAAATTTATGATGATATTACTTATTGAAAAGAGTCTCCAAAAGAAATTCTATTCAACTTAGTCATAGAAAGAAAAATAATTGGTAAAAAATCTATTGTATTATTTTATGTTGACATAGGACATCCATTCTTTTCAAGATTGATATGATTTATCTTTATTGGTTGCTTTTCAGTGTATAGACCCTATTATAAAACAAAAGGTCTGTTTCAAGACAATGTACTTTTTCAATGCTTTTTCAAAAATCTATTATATTAAATTTATTTTATCTTGACATAGGAAATCCGCTCTTTTCAAGATTGATATGATTTATCTTTATGGGTTGCTTTTTAGTGTAGACCCTACAAAATATATAATGACTTACATGTGACTATCTATTTAAAAAAAGAAAATTAATAAAAATATAAAAAAAGCCAATTTTTTCCACCAAGATAATGTACTATTTCAATGCTTTTCAAAATAATATTGAATTGTATTTATCTTGACATAGGATATCCGCTCTTTTCAAGATCGACATGTCTTATCTTTACGGGTTGCTTTTCAGTGTATAGACCCTACCATAAAAAAAGGTCTGTTCCATGACGAATGTTACCTTTTTCAAAAACATTGAATCTATTTTACCTTGACATAAGAAATCCGCTCTTTTCAAGATAGGCATACATTTTTTCAAAAATGTATATCTCAATTGTTGTTAACTCAGTATAAAAATACGAAGTCTGAGCTACTCTCGGTCAGTTCTTGAGTTGAAAGTTCAGTGAGAAATTCTGTGAGAAATTTTGTGACAAGTTCTGTGAGAAAATTTCAAGTTTTGTGTGTGACTTATAATATGAAGCAAACGGAGTGCGATTTAAAGAAGCAATCCGCTCAATTAAATACAAATGAAGAGTTCATTGCGTGGGAGCAGCGATGTGACGAATTCATAGAATTGTTAAAGGAGCGTAGCCGAATTAAACGTCTGCCATTAACGCTTGGTGAGGCACAATCAGTGATTGCTGGTATCCCACGACTCGTAGGATTAAAAGACTCAGAGTGCGCAGACGATTCGTGCACGTGGGCGCCGGATACAGTGCGAGACTCCGATGGCATGAAATGGATACGGCTTTTGAAAGTCGTATACTGACCGGTGCGGTGATTAACATTGATCATATCGAGCCGCGTCAGTTTCTCGAGGATGTGCGAGAAATTGTGATAGTGAAAATGCGAGACACTATTGAGAAATATGAGAGTATAAGGGTGAACACCATATTTAATGCTGAGTTTACGAACATTCGTGATGAACGCAGCAATAAAAATGTCGCCACTAAGAATTATGAACTTTATCGAACATCAAATTTGAGTGAGTGGTACGAGCAGCGCGTCATCGAAATCACGTTGGCGATGCTTGATGAGTTCCAGGAACGAGATAGCGGATGGACATTGTTGCGAATCCTAAATTTAACAGTAAACACATAAATAAATACAATCCTTTATACGCGGGATGCGACATCGAATTACCACGTGAAATTGTTACAAAGAAAGCAGTGCTCAACGTGAAAACAATGGACAATGCGTGTTTCGCGTGGTCAGTAGTGACCGCTCTATATCCAGCTGAGCGTAATATGGATCGATCATCTTCATATCCACATTATAGAACAGTGTTAAATCTCACGGACATTCAATTTCCAATGTCTTTAAAAAACATTGGAAAATTTGAACATGCGTGCGACAGTGTGTCGATTAATGTATACGGTATCGAGAAGGAAGAAAAGAGTCTGAGAGTTCTCCCGATACGACTCATCGACGACAAGAAGGAGAGGCACGTCAACTTGCTGTACGTGCAAGATCCAAGAGACGGCAACATCGGCCACTTTACATTGATCAAGAATCTGCCCCGTCTCGTGAGCTCACAATTAAGCAAAAACCGGCATAAAAAATACATTTGCGATCGGTACGTATTATAAAATAATTTCAAGAAAAAATAAAATTTTAATAAAACTTTTTTAATAATATTTTTAAAATATTTTCTTTATTATTTACAGATGTCTACATTACTTCAGCTCCGAAAAGTTGAAGATGCACGCGGTGGACTGCGGAAGGCTAAACGACTGCGCCATCCGATTGCCGAGCGAGGATGATAAGTGGCTTGAATTCAACCACTAGTGCAACAAGGAGCGCGTACCCTTCATCGTGTACGCGGATCTCAAATGCATTCTGCGGAAGATGGAACCAACAAGGGAGGCGTCGTATCAGCATCACGAGGTTTTTAGCATAGCATACTACGTAAAATGCCCATACGAAGACGCGTTATCCGGATACCGTTCTTGTCACGATAAGAATTGCGTCACGTGGTTCGTCAAAGAACTCAAAAATTTGGCGCATAATGTGAAAGCCCGAATATCCGATAATGTGCCCATGAAATTAACGCGAGACGACTGGGCAAAACATAATAGCGCGATAAATTGCCAAATTTGCGAGAAACTGTTCACGCCGAATGACAAGCGGGTGCGCGATCATTGCCATCTCACCAATCGTTACCGTGGTCCCGCGCATTCAAATTGTAATCTTAATTTCAAAGATTTGCATGTTATTCCGGTCGTGTTTCATAATTTATCAGGTTATGATTCACATTTTATCATTAAAGAAATTGCTACCGCGTTTAAAGGCAGGATCGATTTGCTGCCGATAAATAAAGAAAAATACATCTCGTTCAGCAAACACGTTGAAGATGATAAGAAAGAAACTTTTCGAAATAATTGCATACGGTTACGATTCATCGATTCGTACAAATTTCTCGCTTTTAGTCTTGATAAATTGGTATCGTTTTTAAGTATCGATAAATAAAAAATTTCACGTTTGGAATTTTCCTCGCTATCGACCGAGGATTTTGAATTGTTAACGCGTAAAGGTGTCTTTCCTTACGAATACGTGGATCACGTGGACAAGCTGCAGGATACGCGCCTACCATCGCGAGAATCGTTTCATAGTTCTCTTACTGGCGAAATGGTGTCGGAGAACGATTACGCTCACGCCGCGAACGTGTGGCAGCGGTTCTCCATCCAAACGCTCGGGGACTATAGCGATCTATATCTCAAAACCGATGTTTTGTTATTGGCCGATATTTTCGAAAATTTCCGTGACAGTTGCGTCGTTAGTTACGGACTCGATCCCGCGCATTATTACGCATTGCCCGGTTTCACGTGGGATGCCATGCTGAAATATACACATATAAAATTTGAGCTGCTCACAGATGTAGATATAGTTTTGTTTATCGAGCGCGGTATATACGCGGTATATACGCGGCGGTCTAAGCCAATGTTCGGGCAGATACGCACAGGCCAATAACAAATACATGCGTTCGTACGACCCGTCATCGTACTTAATGTACTTTGACGTTAATAATTTGTACGGTTGGGCAATGTGTCAACCATTGTCTTATGGTGAATTTCGATGGGTCGAAGACGTCGAGAACTTTGACGTGAACGCGATCGCTCCGGATTGGCCTACGGGTTATATTCTCGAGGTGGACTTGGAGTATCTGCAACATCTCCATGACGCACGCCGATCCACCATTTTGTCCGACGCGCGATATGCCACCCGGTAAGCGGCAGGATAAACTCCTTGCGACGGTATACGATAAAAAGTGTTACATCATCCACTACCGCAACCTGCAGCAGTGCACGCGCCATGGTCTTTGTATCGTAAAGATACACCATATATTGAAATTCACACAATCTCCATGGCTCCGCGATTACATTCAACTGAATACTGATTTTAGAACTCGCGCAAACAATGAATTTGAAAAAACTTTGTACAAATTACTGAACAACGCCGTGTTTGGTTAAACCATGGAGAACGTGCGTAACCACGTCGATGTGAAATTATTAACTAAATGGGACGGACGGTACGGCGCGGAGGCAATGGTCGCCAAGCCAAATTTTCATAGCGTTTTTTCGAAAAATCTGGTTGCGATAGAACTGCGTAAACTCGAGGTAAAGTTTAACAAGCCAATTTACGTGGGTATGTGCATACTCGATGTATCCAAGACATGCTTGTATGAATCTCACCACGAATATATGCTTCTGTTACATGAGAGAAATGTAAAGTAATGTACACAGACACAGACAGTCTTATATACCACCTCGAGTGTGAGGAACATGATATTAAACATGATATAGCGAGATATGACACGAGCGATTATCCGGTGGACAATGCATACGGTATTCCACTCGCGAATAAAAAAGTGCCCGGGCTAATGAAAGACGAGAATAACGGTCTGATTATGACTGAATTCGTAGGGCTTAGAGCAAAAATGTATGCCTTGCGTATCAACGGTAAAAAAGATACGAAAAAAGTTAAAGGTGTCAAAAGCAACGTTGTAGCAAAATCAATAATGTTCAACGATTACACGCAATGCTTGCATGACGAGATTGAAATGACGCGACAACAGTCATGCATAAGATCAAAGTTGCACGAGGTGTATACAATATCGGAAACAAAGATTGCTCTAAGTCCATACGACGATAAACGATATATTGTACCCGGTTCTACTGACACGCTGCCATGGGGGCATTATAAAATACCCAAATAAAATTAATTTGTATAATATGTATGTATATATTGCGAACATTGTAAATAAAATACTTTTTGTATAACATGATGTTTTTTAGAAATAAGCAACTCATTTTTGTATTTCATATGTTTATATATTTTTAATAAATGTGAATACAAATGTTTTATACTGTAATAATATGTTTATATAATTTATTTACAACACACTATCCTTATGTATCCAAGAATTATGCGAATTGTCAAATCCAAGCCATTTCACATAAACCTCATTCCCTCTTTTGCGCAACACTTTTTCAACAAGATACACATCAGGATTAGCGACACGATGCAACTCATATTCGTAGAATCCTCCGGCAATAGGTTTTCCACGGTAATCTTCCAGGAGATACGTCACAGGATTTATTTTCCGCACTTTGACGATTCTAAACACTTCCGTCGTCCAATTTGGCGTGTAACCTTTCTCAAAGGTTGTTTTGAATTTACTCACGCGTACCGAATCACCCACTTGAATCGCGCTGGTTTGACAATTTTAACATGGTTATACACCGTGGTTAAAAGTTTTTCAGCATTCGTGGGAGTAATATCGATAGGTCGCATACCGATAGTTCGATGCTTTCGCATTGTGTACTCCGATAAGAGAAGCGGTAACAAATCGATCCATTTATAGTTTCCATTGAGCGTAAACTATTTCCACATGTTGTTCTTCAACGTTCGATTGAACCGTTCGACCACCGACGCCTTCATTACGGAATAATGATTGATGTCATGTTCTTTCAAAAGATTCTGCACGTTTGCGTTGTAAAATTCTTTTCCCATGTCAGTTTGCAAATTTTTCGGACATCTTTCATCGTCTCGAATTATTTTTGCGATGACTGTAGCCATCTCATTTCCACTCTTGGTTTCCACGGCCCATTCGTACTTGCTCAGCACATCGATAACGGTAAAAATGTAGTGGTAACCTTAGTTGAATTGCGTATAAGGACGCATCTCGACCAAATCTGCCTATCACAGATCATCGTATCTGTAAACTGTGACGTGTCCTCGTGGAAAATTTCTTCTCGCAGGAGCATGCAGTTCCTCCACCAGCCTCTGCTTCTCGGATCTTTTCTTCTTAGACATGTTTGATCACGATGTGCGACACACGAATGACACAGAGATGTGATATATACTCTCTCTTCTACTCAGTCTTATCAGTGGAAGGCGTAATTTGTCCAATCATTGTTTCAAGCTCATGTAACGCAACCTGCATGTTATTTTGGAACTCTACCATCTTCTCGAATTCTTCCTGTCGATCTTTCAAAATTTGCAGACTTTGTTGCACGTATCGCTTGTTGGCGACATCGTCATCGTCCACTGGCAAAGTTACACGTCGAATCTTGCGTGATCTTGCGTCGGTTGCAACCACGCAAAGAGCGTTATCACGTACATAATTTCTGAGTAATCCGTTCCATTGGTAGTATTGTTCCGTTCCACTTCTTCCGAGTAATATTCCAAACTTGTTGATCAGCATTTCGACGTTGACTAAATGACTCGTATCGCGCGGTTTAATTTATAATAAGGCCGACCTTGCGAAGTTCTTCGATTATAGACAGAATCTCGTTATCATGAGCGTTGTTGCCTGCTCGGCGAGAAGCGTCGAGCAATCGGAGGCGATCCACTAGTTCGTTAGGATCGTCCCAATGAACGTAATCGATCTTGTTATCAGTCAACCTCATGGTATCACGCCAGCGCCCTTTTTATTTCTAATGTTATATGGATACACGAGCGGAGCGATGATGCTTATATTTGTATCCCCTGTTACTCATGATGGGATTATTGGCGCTGTGACTACGTTTGTGGGCATTCGTTGTTAACAGTATACTTTTATACGTTTGTTTATCATCATCGGTAAAACGAGCTTTATTGGGATGTCTCTTGAAAATCAACTCGTATAATCTAGGCGTACCATTGTACCTCACATTGTCTATGATTAATGAGTCATATTTGCAGAAGTCGAATCGTTTGTCACCGAGCATCATACCATCTTTAACGAAATAGACACCGTACACATAATCAATCTTGTGTTGTCTGTCGTGACCGAAGAGCAGGTCCGTGTACTTTTGTCCCAACGGCCCCAGCTAATTATGCAACGCATCGCGCACTTCTGGCAGTTGCAGAGCCTCTCTGACGGACGTTTCGAACGTAGATTCATTTGCATCTTTCATTTCGACATTTTCCTCCTGTATGATCGGTGATAATTTCCGTGGTTTTATCGGTGTAGACTCGAATGTAGATTGAAACGTAGGTAAACGTTGATGAATCCAAGGTTTCGTCATCGTTCAATTGTTTCTTACGTTGCTCTCTTGATGGTGGTGTTAATTCAAATAATCTATCATGATTACCGCTATATTCATATTTTCTTTTAATGATTTTTTTCGCAACATTGGCTTCTTCCATGATGTCTTTCGCAACATTAGCTTCTTTCCTGATTTTTCTTTTCACAGCAACATTGACTTCTTTCTTAATCGGCTGAGAGTCCTCGGTGTGTTCAACAATATTGACTTCTTTCTTAATCGGCTGAGATTTCTCGGTATTTTCGACAATCTGTTTTAGAGGTTCGATAATTGGCTTAAAGTGTTTCTCCAACGCTATATCTTCCTCTACTTTACCAGTTTTCAAAGCACGATATTTTTTCCGAATCGAATCGCTCGTTTTCGCAATCTGCTTCGCTATTCTCTCACGATCCTCGATGCTGTTGTTCATGTTGGAGGAGGAGGAGGAACGTTGCTTACTTGACGTATCGTNGAGGAGGAGGAACGTTGCTTACTTGACGTATCGTCGACAACTAATCACGTTACGGTACCGCAAAATCGTTAAATCCTTTTTTGTATCGCCCGTTATTAAGCGCACTGTCCTCGTCTATTACGAGGAATCCATACTTTTGTTGCCAACAAGTGCTACACAATTCACAAAAATCCTC
>QKQZ01013451.1:0-91519 GCA_003595255.1 Solenopsis fugax
TCACTCCCATTTCCACTCTCACGTCGCCCCGCGTGGGCGATAATGCGAAACGGGACGTATGTGCAGCAGAAGAGAACGGAGAGTTTAGCCATTATGCAACCGCGACCGTGTTTTCGGTGACTTTTGTCAAAAATTTTCCCTACGTTCCCTTTCTTAACAAGATCACAGAGAGAAAAAATTGTAGTGGTGGCAACTATAAGGGGACAACCATACAAATTTTGTTAATATAATTATAATATATAGTTAAGTGAACTATATTGTAGTTATTGCAACTAAATTAATGGTTGAGAGAACTAATAAAAAATAGTTGTAGTATATTATATAATAAAGTAATTACAACTATTTTTTATTAGTTTTCTTAACCCGTTACGGTCACCAGGGGTTCAAAAGACCCCCACGCTAACTTTTATAAATAAAATTCAATATTTTTTTAAGAAAAAAAATGTATTTACCGTTTTGCGTCTTATAACTCATCTCTTTGATTTTTGTTAAAATTGAGCACTTCAAACTTCAAAATAAATGTACTTTTTTCAAAACCTTCTGAAATTAATTTTTATCTGAAAGTATACTATCTTGAGAATACATCCCTAAATTTTTATTGCATTATCTCAAAAATTAAAAATTTTATAAATATTTTTGTAAAAAAGTCAAATTTTGCAGTTTTTTTATTTGAATTTTTTCATTATGTTAAATTCTAATTAAAAAAAAATTATTGGATGATAAAGAACAGACCTCAAGGTATGTCCAGTAAAATTTTTGCGACGAAATATCAAAAAGCTGGAAAATGGCGACTGATTTTGTGCAGGGGGTCCAGTGGACCCCATATGACCGTTATGTTATTATTTGGAAGTGTGACCTCAACGGGTTAACCATAAACTTAGTTGTAATAACTATAATATAGTTCACTTAACTATATATTATAATTATATTAAAATTTGTATGGTTGTCCCCTTATACGAGTAGTTGTCTCCACTACAATTTTTTCTCTCAGTGATAGAGCTTTATTGTTGGATTTCTCCAAGCCATTTGAGTCGGACTCTTAAACAAAATTCTTTCAAACGAAGTTAATAAAGAAAAATTGACGTAATTTACATGAGTCAGTTAAATATGCCTTTCCTGGCGTCACGGTGGAATCATGGAATTAAGGAGCGAATCGAATCACTTGAGTTGAAATAATTTACACGTATGTCGACATTACAAGATAGCAATTATTGGCGCAACGCACAAGATTCACGCGAAGCGGCTAACTTGCCATGCATTCGCGCGCGTGGTCTTCCGAGGGAAAAAGCGAGGGATTATCGCACGCATCGGGAATACAGACGAGATACCTTCCGGGACATAATATGTAACTTCATAGTAAATGCGGTACGGCGGACGAACGAAAGTATGCCTCGGCAGAAGATGGTAATTACAATTTGTGAGAACGCGAGCGCCGCGCTTATCCGGTAATTTGCGCGGATAGTAGGAGCGTTTTACCTGCGTATCGTAGTCTTTACACGTAATCAAATTACTCGTTTTATGGCGCGATTTATGTAACCGGAGCCGGCGCGTCGTCGACGTGCACTTTTTTTTTTCTCGACGTGCAAAAGTCGCGGATTCGCCACGACGAAAGCGCGCGTTATCGCTGACATCTCGCAAAAGTGAATCCGAGGGACACGCAGCATCCCACACACACAGGACAGGGATTGAAATCGGTATAATTTCAGATCTGAGTTCAGATTTCGTTGATACAGACACACGTGGAGCTAATCTGCTTGTTTATTTGTAATAGTAGATTTTACCGGAGTCATGTCACTCTTTGAAAAACGGTTGATATTATTTTTTATGATCTCAAGTTAATTATTTTAATATGAAACTTACACAGAAAAAAAAGTTAGTATCAAATCAACAATTCATTGTTTCATATATAAGCAAGAATATAAAATCTCCTTGGAAGTATTTATAATCTCAAAGAGACATAATTTGCTAATATAAAGAAATTTTGTTTCCTCATGTAAGCAAATTATGTTTGATCAAGATTATCAAATTTTTCCAAGAAGGTTTTATATTCTTGCTTATATATGAAACAATGAATTGTTGATTTGATAGTCATTTTTTTCTGTGTACAAAGTGTATTGGCGAATATTTTATAAATACTAAATTTTGCTGTATTTTCTTGATATTTTGAATAACTCAAGTTTAAATTAAAATTAAATTCATTTCCATGTACATTCGCATCTTGATTGATCGATATAAGAGGTGTCAAATATCGCAAGTTTGCAATTACAAGGTACAATGTTGAGAAAAATGTGTTTTTAATTATGCGACAGAGAGAAATTCTCTTAACAATCATTCGTCGAAAGGGACGCCCAACTGTTCTTCAGACTTTCTCAGTACGTCGTAAAAAGTACCGAAATGTTATCTGCCGTTCGTGGTATTTAAATTACTTTTGAAATACCAAATGGATGGCCGTGAGTATCGTTGGCAGAGATCTCGTCGGTGTCGGGCGCAGGACAAGAGTGCCCTTTGGATTACATGGCGGAGGAGGCGACGTCGTCCATTTGAGAGAAACGATCGTGTGTTACGTAAGAGAAGGCGGCGTGGAGACGCTGATGGCATAAAGACCGATTCACATACACTCATGCACACACGCACGCACACAAACACACACACACTCACTCACACGTGCAAGCACATTCATGCTTATTCGCGCAGGCCGTGCGGAATCGGCGTAAAAGAATAAACGGGAGTAATGCTGGTATTACACAAAGTCAGCAAAAGGGGTAAATTAAAAAAAAATTGAGAGTTGCTTGCGCTGTAAAATTACGGTCGAGTTAGGGTAGATTCTCCGGAGAACGAGCCGTTGCGATTTATTAACTGCGAAATTCCGCGATAGTCGATTTCATCGAGGACTTTTACGAGGATAGCGGCACACTCAACTGACTATGATTTATATTTATGTCCGCTTTTTTGAATCCTCAGTGCATATTATGCAACGCTTAGAAGATTATGCACACATCCATATGTAGATTTTCTGTGAAATTCTACATGTATGTAGATGTGAAACCGTCACGCCGAAATATTATTTTTATTTCTCTCCAAGTGCTTTGTGGCCTACAGTCGCGGGCAACACGATGTAAAAAGGCGTTTCAGTAAAGCGCAATAATATGCATTCCGTACGTGCGAAGGTCGCTGATTATTTCGAATACAAATCTGATTAGTTGCTTCGCGGCTAGCTGTCAATGTATTTCCTCATTACATAAATTTAACGCGTGTTGCGTGGCCGATACAAAAATCGCGCCATTGAAACCGTCAAGTACCGTCGTAAATTGACAGGCAGAGGAGCGATAGATCGCAGACGAACGATGATTCCCACGGCCACCAACGGCGACCTTGGTAATTTCCCCGAATCACCGAACGCCGTTGAAGTTTCGCCGATTTTTGGTAAGCATCGTCGATCGCGTATGTGCCCCGAAGTTTCTCGTGAAACACGCTGGAACACGCAGAAGAGCACGACGCACGCGCACACCGAGCTTGCCCTTCAGATCCACAATGATGGAGCGTGTCTATTAGAGGAGGCGATTGTTCTTATATAATGAATGGATCATGTAACTAGCCGCTTCTCTGACTCGCTTCGGGGGGCTGAGAGGGACGCCTTCGCGCTCGCATGCACATACAACCGTATACACACACACACACACACACACACACACACACACATACAACTCAAATGTACGAGCGCGATGTGTGTACGTACGTGTGTACACGTGTGCACGTACGAGCTCACACAAGGCCGTGGCCATGTGTCGCGTGCATCGCGTGTACCTGATGGACGGGTGACGTGTGTAGGAGCGCGCGTACCAGTTAGAGCTACTCGGCTAGCTCGGTACGTACGTAACTGCAGTTGAAAAGGCTTTTTACTTTCTGGCCTTGAACGAAATGTATCCGGTGACTCGGCGACGGCGAGCGCCGATCGAGCGAGCGCGCGGGGAGAACTTTTGTCGCTCTCTCCCCCTGTGTGAAAAACAAGTTCACCGCCGCCCTCGACCGCGTTGCTATTTTTGGCACCCCGTTCTACGCAACGGCCGATCGGCGCCGGTAGGTCCAGACCGCGGACAAGTTCCGCGTCCTAGTCGCGAGAATGCCGGGCGTCGGGGGGGACGCGAAAGGGGACGGACGGACGATATCGCGTTGCAATTCCTAAGTCACGATTCTTGACGATAAGGAAACGTGGATCTGGGAACGTCGACGCGAACAACGTGAACCTCGAATTCAGCGGCGCGAGACGGAGCTCTCCTCGCGACTTTTTTTTTTACGAGAGCGTTCTTCTGCTGCCGTGACTTTCCATAACGCATACCTTTACGTATTAATATAATGACTCGAAAGGAAAATTGAACACATTAATGTTAAATAGATTACCGCTCCGCTGGTGATCCGCCGGACCCCATAGGCTGATTCAAGCTTTGTGGCTGTAACTGCGGCTCTATCTCGCTCCCGTCTATCCCGTCCGAACATTATACTATCAACCATAATGATTGTGTGGGAATGAATCATGGATCGTGGCGCACGATATACAATCGGCAGACATTTGCGTACAATTGTACAAACGATCCCTTTCGTTAGCTCCCTTTTGTTAATGATGCCAGGTTAAAGAATTTGTGGTAACATTTTTGGGAAACCGCATCAACACGCACGTACTTCCGGTGAAGGGCGCACTCCTTCCGGACAGGAAAGGCAACGCTTGGCGTCGTTGTCCATTCGGTACTTGGTGAATTGCGAAAGAGCAGAACGGATGAGGAACTTTTTTTTAGAAACGAGGAAGAACGGCATAGAGGAAGAGGAGAGGAGGAGGAGGAGAGGATGTCGGAGAGAGCACGTCACAGTCGACGGAGCGATGCGCAAGAGGGAGAGCGTGAGAGACCAGGTGGAAAATGGCGATTCGAAATCGAGGAAAGGTGTGAGTCACCTCCACGGTTTCACGGGGTGTCACAACCCCGCCGCTCGGAGCATTTTCGTTCCTCGAGACGCGAAGTGTATAATACAATGCGCGGCCGCGATACGGGAAGTCAGCGAACCGCGAAGCTATTCTTGGACGACGGAAACGTAGACGCGTTCTCGAATCGACTGTCCGCGAATCGAACAAAAACTAGTCCGCGTCGAAAATAGGTGCGGACGGATGTTTTTATTAGCGTGCTCTATAGACGCAACGGCAGCTCTTAAATGAAGGCTGATTCCAGCAGGAAGAAGAATTTTTCTTTACAGAAATGAAATTTTATCTTTGTCTAAATATGATAATTATGCATACGTCTTTTTTTTTATTAGTCTGTTATGTCTGTATATAATCTTTTATTTTTGAACTGTGCAATTTTTCCTGAAGGAAGGAGAGAAGCGAGATACTCATTGCTCAATAAACATTATTAATCCGAAGACTCTTCGTGTCTTCATTTCTTCGTTAAAAGTATCTTCACGGGCAAAAGCGTTTCTCGAGCCACTTGTCTCCGCTTAATGTATCGTGAAAGATCAATGTCGCTTGCTCACCCGCGATCCTTTCAAAAATCTTCATTCCGAGTAATCAGCTTAACTGCACTCTGTGGTGAAGAATCGCTTCTCCATGGGATATTGCTTAGCGTTCCAAGCGAGTGGATCCTGATGGTCCAACGCGTGTACGTGAACGTATACGAGGCCAACGGGTACAATGAGACCGCGAAACAGCCTATCCAGACTGGCGAAACGTAATTGGGCCCACAAAAAATGGAGCGGAAACGCCCGGGCCCCATTACACAGGTCCCGTAACGAGTTCTCTCTCCGCGTTGCTCAATCCGTGTTGGTCGGTTTGCGCGGTTTGAACGACCTCACCTTAATCAGCACTGTCACGATTCGTATTTTTTACAGCAAACAACCGAACAAACCCACAATTTCCGAAAACCATGAAATTAATGTACCGAACGCGTCGGAACGACATCGATTACGTGTGACAAAACACCGTGCTCGTCAGTGTAAAGATGATACCTAAACGATATTTAATGTTCCTTCATCCATGAAGATTTCTCGATTATTCAAAGTCAATTTTTAAATAAATGAATGCTGCTATAATCCGATAATAATAATCTTCATAATCCGATCGTACAATTGAAGTTCTGTTAAAATGTACACTGAAAAAAAGACTAGTTATAACTACCAAATGTATAGTGAAATAGTATCAATTAAATATTTAATCAATGTAACCAAAAATAATTTTACTTTTCTAAATATTTAGTAACCTATACCAGATTTGATAATACTTACTAAACATTTAGTAAAATAAAATTATTTTTGATTATATTGACAAAATATTTAGTTGATATTATTTCACTATACATTTGGTAGTTATAACCAGACTTTTTTTTCAGTGTAACTTTGAAAATTGCTGAAAAATAATTGATCGTTCGTTTGGAGCACTTGGACAGAGTATAATTTAAAGTAAAGTCCCTTTCGTAGTCGTTTATTTCTAATTTACCAATTATTAATTTTTAATACCTACATTTTAGGGAAATGTCGCTTTTAAATTGGTCATCAGAGGAGATCCGTGAGTAAAAAAAAAAAAAAAGAATACAGCATAGTATCGAGGCACATCTATGTACATTCGTAAAATTTTGCAACCGAGTTTAACGAACCGCTCGTTTCCTACGATTAAGCGTGCGTTTTTCAACGGTGCGCGATCTTTTTCATCGCTCGGCCGCGACGCGCATTCTCCCTCCCGCAAAACCCCCGCCCCCTCCCGGTGTCTCGCGCTTTAATTTCCAGCCTCGACATTTGCGTAACCCAGTTTCGCCATTGTTCGATTCAATGGTAGATCGTAACGTCCGCCATCCGGATAGAAGATTATAATGCTCGCGTGTACGTGGTACCGCGCATCGTCGTCTCTCGTGTGTATACGGTGCGTATGCGCGCGCTCGCGCATATACACGTGTGCATCACTGCCGCAGACGAAAGTGCACTTACACGTACGCACGAGGATGCATACACGAGGATGTATGCGTGCTTGCGCATATAGCAGCGATAAGCGAACGGCGACGCCGGTAGAATTTACGAATTCATCGACTTTCTCCTCTTATCTAAGGTCCCGACCTCAGGGACCGTCCGCGCCAGTTTTACTTTTCTCTTTTCGTCACTGCCAGCATGCTGCAGGTTCGGTTCCGAATGATCGTGAACAATGAAAATGCGATATGCGGTGCCAGTTTTTGATACATGATAATGAAGAATTGAAATTATAGAGCGACCGTTGAATTAAAAAATTTATTTTGTTATTTGTCTTTTAAATTTTAAAACATGTATTGAAATGTTGAAAGTAATCTTATCTTCATCAAAAATCAATGCTTAATACCGACAATGATATTTTTAATTAAATTTAATTAAAATTGAATTACACTTTCTTAATTTTCTGATTTTTTTACTTCATAACTGTGTACGTGTTGCATTTGGAGCATGAAATATGAAATTGAAATTTATAAAAATAAAATAGAGATATCGTGCTTAATTTCGATAAAGTTGAAATATTTTGCAATTTTTTGTTTAAAACAAAAAAAAGATATTCAACGTTATGTGCTACGCCTGAGAAAGTTTGCAATCTTAATTAAATAATAAAAAATGTTCTAAAAAAATTATATTATTAATTAAAAAGGAACTACATGCTTTTGTATTGCGTTGCATAATCTGAGATTTATCAAAAGTATTGCTCGCAATATTGTGAGGTAATGCATCATAAAATAGTACCATAAATTATGAAGCGACTAATTTTTAAATTAAAATATCTTTCACAATTGAATATCATTATTGCAATTCTTTTCAACATTATAATTATCTATATAAAATTTTCTGTAATATTACATAAATATCAACTGATGTTAAAGTAAAGCAAATTTTTTACCGACACCGTATAGCTATTCGGAGTCAGTTTTGTTCTTGGCGCAGCAGAGTACAGCACAGCTCACGCAGAGAATGAGAGAAGTATGACTTGACCGGTATGGAAGGCCTATTCTTTTTAGCTGAACCTGCATGGCTCGTCCTTCTTCCTTTTCTTTTCACATTGGAGAGAAAAAGGAGAAAGACGAACCGTGCAAAAAGTTAAATTAAAAAGGACAAGTCTAGGATTTAACTTCCTACACGCGCACGGACATGACAATCTAACGAAAAATGCATTATTAATCGATGACGATAAAGTCTCGAAAAAAATCGAAGAGAGACGAATCCATTCGTTGTATAATATGATCTCTTCCAAAGTCTCGAATAAGGCGCGATTACAGGGCTTGAAGTCCATATCATTTGAAAATTATTTGAATTTAATTTTTAGCGTTATTATCGAGAGGGTAAATTATCAACTTTCTACACTGAAAAAAAAGTCTGGTTATAACTACCAAATGTATAGTGAAATAATAATTAAATATTATGCCAATATAACCAAAAATAATTTTATTTTACTAAATGTTTATTAAGTATTATCAAATCTGTTATAAGTTACTAAATATTTAGAAAAGTAAAATTATTTTTGATTACATTGACCAAATATTTAATTGATACTATTTCACTATACATTTGGTAGTTACCAGTCTTTTTTTCACTGTACGCTTGTCTACGATCGGAATTCAAACTTAATGGAACAATGCCGGTTACTATACTCGCATTGATGCTACTAGAACATTTAATACATGCTCAGCGATCTCCACTTGCGTCTCTTGGCTTCATGGGTAACACTTCGTCCAGTCATCTGTTACGTCCGTGTAACGCGCGGCACGAGACCCTGCCCGGCAACTCTTCAAGGCCCAAATAGAAGAAGAAAGAAGAACGTGAGCGCGTAAGCGCAAACGTAATCCAGCCCGCCGGCTAGTACGGATTGACCCTGAACTTCAGCCGCTGCTTACTAGCATTTCCAGTAGCAGCCAGAAGCAGCGGCAGCAACGTCGACGGTGTCCAGCAATGATTTCCTTATTTAGCGATTTTCTCAGTATTACGCTGGCCAGTTTATTACGCGTGCGAGTGAGCGTATACGCCTGTGCGTTGCCGCAGCACCGTAATTCTTATCCGAAGAACTTGACCTTTTTTTTTTTTAGATCGCTTTAAATCGTTCCAGACTTCTCTCGTTACGGACATCGTCCGTCATGATATCGTCTTCCTGGGCCGAGATTGCGGCGCGACGCTCGCACGCGACAGGCTCGTTACGAAAAAAATTGATTGTCCTTCTGTTTAATTTATTACGTCCGACTCCACGTGATTCTAAAGACGAACGTATACGATATTTAAACGCGAAGAAAAAAAGAAACGAGAGAAAAAGAAATGGAAGAAGAAATTTCGTGTCTCTCCTTTTCGTTCGTTTTCTGTTTTATTTAATGCACTGTTTTCATATTAAGATGAGGATAAGGTAATCATGTGACTTAAGCGTATGACATGACGTTCCTCGTCCTCGATCCACCTCGTACGAGGTTTTCAACGAAATGATTTTCTTATGCAAGCGCGGTTACAGGTGGATATAAATTTTCCGGTTATGTAACACGCCGGCGCTTTGCGTCGTCTAATACGAAAGGAATTCGTTACGATGAGACGTTATCTGGGAATAAATAAACGGCAGCCCAGCCAGCGCGCGAATCTGTATGCATACCTAATGTCGAATTCGACGAGAACCCGTCGCGCTACTTTCGACGATTTAGAATTCTACAATAGATTTCAGCACCTTCTTCGTAACTCTTACTCAAGGCCTTTCCTTTCGAATTCGATCGAACAATCGAAGGTCACGGCAGTGAATGCGGGATGTTCTTAAATCGCATCACGCGTCATTACTTCGCCGCTTTACAATCCTGAATTACACACTTCCAGATATTTCATATTTCATGACGAAATTATGAAATTTAGCGTACTTTTTTTTGAGTTACTTCATTTTAACATGTTTCCAATGCAAAATAATTGATTTACATAAAAAAAATTAATATTTATATAAATATATTAATAAATATGATGTATATTTCAAAATGATATCTTTCGTTGTACGTGTCTCTCGATAATATTATAGAAAATGAAAGTTTGCGACAAATCGGTAAGTACTTATTTTTAATATGAAACAGATATAGTACTCTCGAGACACGTTTGACATTGCAGAATTCGTTTCATAATATTAGTATACGCGTTTGCTCTTTTTGAAAATATAATGTGAAACCGGACTTTCTCTCTCTTGGCTTCCCTTGAGAAACCGAAGGAATGCTCGATCAACCGTTAATTCTCAATTCTTAGCCATGGCCGCGTTAAACTGTTGCAAATCTTCGACACGGATGAATGGGATATTTCTTGTGCGCTCGATATTGTATTAGTCAAATGTTTCTTTTTTTTATGATCACTATTACAAGATTATGTCGTAACAACGATCCATCAATTGTTTTCTGAAACAAGTGCTAATTAGGAGCGAGTTATGTTCGATTGACTGACACTTGGTGAGAAAACGCTAAATAGAATCGGATTCTACAGCAAAACAGGTAGTTTCTCTGATAATTAATATGATTAGAAGAATTTCTAAATAATACAGAACAGGCTTATAAATCACATTCGAAAACAATAATAACATACAATCGCATCATAGTTTATATTACATAATATTGATTTGATTAATTATATTGAGAGAATATACACAGGATACACAAAATATTCGATTCAATTACGTGTCGAGATTGTATTGTTATTAATAAATTATTAATATATTTATGAAACTATATCATATTAATTCAGTGTCATGTGCTGTATAAAGTATTAAATATTATATATACTTCACGCAAACTATAATTTGTGACAGAATGCGAAACAGAATTTAATTATTAATTTTACGTATCGTGTAATACAGAAAACATTTAAACAGTCGGAATTATAATGTTCTATTTTTATAAATAGAAAACACACATCAAATACGTGTAATGCATGGAACCTTCGTGATTAGTCAATTGTATCTGGTCTAATGAAAAATCTTAACAATAAGTATTGATTGCTGTGAATAATTGTGTCCAAATGGATAGATAAATGGACCTTATTCAGTCATGTAATTGTTATAACTTGTAATAATTTAACTAACAAAGATATGTTCGGTTTGAACCGGCTTTGCAGTGGGAGCATGTTATGCATGCATATTTAGATTTGACCTTTCTGATCAATGGCCTTTTATGAAGCTACAAGTATTATATTCTTTGTTATCGGTTGTAATAACATTGTTCTGTAAATAATTATAGATTAAATTATTTATTTATGTAATGCAAGAATTTTTCGCATTTATAATTATATTTATAATTTGATACGTAAAATTATAATAGTAATTGATATGTTATAAACAGAATTTCCTATTGAATTATGTATCGCGAATTATAGATTGTATAAAGTGGGCTTTGATCTTTATAATTTATATGAGGTAAAAAACTCTTTTTATGCCTGCGTTCTTGTAAAGTTACAGGACCAGTCATCATGGATTAAATGGAATTAAATATATGTGAAAATAAAATAAATGCGCGCGTGAAGAATAGACTATCCTAACTAGATAATTGCATACTGCACCGTTAAACATGTTTGACATGGTCAACCGAGAACTGCGTAGATGTAAGAGAAACGTGAGAAACACGATCTTGTGACACGTCAGTGTCTCTTCCGCCGTTTCTTAGAGAACCAAGACACGAAAGGAGGAAATTAGTGTAACGAAGCTGTCATCGCAACACGCAAGGCAGCAAAACCACTTATTGGGTTAAGGACGCGGAATGCATTTTTTATCACATAATTTCTTACCATAATTGCTCGCTACGTCTAAGGTCTCAATTTTTTAAATTTATCAAATGAATCAATTGTGAGTGCGATTGGTTCCCAATTTATAGCAGAAACAAAGATGCTACAAGGTTAATTATTATTCACTTTTGATTGACGAATATTTTGGAACATTTTAAATTTGTATCTTTTCTTTACAAAAGTTTAAATATGTAACTTATAATTTATAATTTTTTAACATTTCCTTAATTTAAAAACTATTGGCAAAACTTTTACTAGATTTTAAAGTAATCCCCACTATTTGTCTATCTGTCATTCTCTATTTCTTTTCTTATGAATGACGTATAAAATTAGATTAACGCAGAAATCTATTCGATCATGGATGTTGACATTTTTTTAATTCTTGTTTCAGACGATGTATTCTGACGGTCTCCTGACACTCCACTATGGGAAACATCCAGCGACCTTGGCCGCAGAGGTCGGGGCCTGGTACAGCGGGGACCGTCACGTGGACGTGACCCTGGCGTGCGACGATGGGTCTGTCGTAAAGGCCCATCGTGTCGTTTTGGCTGCAGCCAGTCCCCTCTTAGCTAGTCTACTTCGGAATCCTATTTTGGACCATGTGGTTCACTTATCAGGCGTCCGAAAGACTCAACTGAATCATTTATTGGAGTTTCTGTATAATGGCGAGGCATTGATACCGGTATGAAGTTTAAGTCATGATACAATTTCAATATGCAAGATTAACGTGTAAAAAATAAAAGCAGAATCTTATTAATATAATTTCATTTCGTTCAGTCGACAGAGCTTACACCATTGAGGGAGCTCTTTGAACTACTACAAATTAAGTCAGAGCTGTTTGAGCCTAATCAACCTCAAACTAGTAACTCTGATCCCGAAAGAATATCAACTCCACAGCCCTCAGAAGGCCAAGAGAGTTCTAGTTATGAATCCCAATATGATGGCAGGTAAGAAAATAAATTTTGTGACTTCATCAAGGGTCGCGACAATACGAAAATTATTCGCTTAATTTCGAAGCAGTTTTACTTTCGATTCTTCTCTCAATAAACACAATATAAGTAAAGAAGAATCTGTGATTTTGCCTAACGCCTATTGCTTATTAGTTCGACTTATTGCTATCCTGATTTCTATTCTTTCTAAATTACTTACAAATGAAAATTATTTAAAAAATTTTACGCCTTTTAGACAGTCCAACAATCCCGCGGACTGTTGCTCAGTCCTCATTAAAACGGAAGGCTGCGAAGAGGAGGCGGAAGTGGATGTGGACGTGGAAGGTGTGGAAGGCGAAAGTCTTTTATCGGATAACAGAGAAAGCAGTATAGAACCTCCTAGAAGAAGGGATAGTTCTGATCCTGTTAATCTCAGTCTCAATTCCGGCACTTCCGTCACAAGTGACAGTTCACACGATATAATACACAGGTTAGACGACGTTGATCATCGTATCGTATAATTATTAATAACATTAGTATATAAAACGGTCTAGTATTTTTAAGCTGCTTCCGATAAAACTAAGTTTGGAGAGATAGAATTTTCAAGGTAATTAAGGATTTTTCTATTCCTCCATTTCCTTCATTCAATCGCAGGTCTGAAAAACCGATATTCGAGAGGCGAGAATCTCTTGAGGAAGCTGAAGAGAGAAAGAGGCAGTTGGCGACGCGATTGGCGTTAGGGTTAGAATCTGGAAAGAGGAAAATCGATGAAATGCCAATCCCACCTGCGGAAGCATACGTCGTGACGCCTCATCGAAAGCGAAGGCCAGGTTTCCACAACGCTCCCGCACAAAATCCAGCTTTCGTGCCTTTCAATCCAGGGTTCGAGACGCCCAGAAGGTTGCAGGCGCCACATCCTCTAAGTGTTTCAGCACCACCGTATTTGGTTAGTAATTGAGTTATTCTCAAGTTGTTACTCTCGAGTAGCATACCGAAACACATTGCGATGAACTATATTATTATTTGATTTACAGCAGGATAGATCGGTGACACCGCCATCACATCGACCGCCGAGCGCCGATCCGGCAACAGCAGCGGCTCTCGATCCACCTTGGGCTGCTTGGACTATGCCACCTGCCAGAGCTCCACCGCCGCCACCATCAACGGACGATCCGCCAAAGTCCACTCCTGTTCGTGAATATCGATGCAGTTACTGCGGCAAGCAGTTTGGCATGTCGTGGAACCTGAAGACTCACTTGAGAGTGCATACAGGCGAGAAGCCTTTCGCGTGTAGACTTTGCGTTGCCATGTTCAAGCAGAAAGCCCACTTGCTGAAGCACCTTTGCTCGGTGCATCGAGGTGTGATAGCCGCTCCCGATAATACGTTTTCGTGTTGTTTCTGCTCATCATCGAACTTCGTCAATCTACAAGATCTCATCAGGCATCTTTCAGGACCGCACAACAATCTGCTACTCAGCAGGAATCTACATCGCGAATTTACAAATCATGAATAACGACAAAGTCAAAGACCATCCGGTGCTGAAGAGTGTTCCTCGAGCGCACAATAATGAGTACTTCGAGCGACTTATTTTACGCTCTCAAGAGTCTCGTTAGAAGAATGCGATCGAGACACATAATTTCTGTTCAGACCATTTTAAAAAAATTAACACAGAACGAGACATTTAAAATTATCATCCAGTTTTCATGCTTTTTACTGACGATACACAAGAGTGTAGTAAAAAATCATATTTTTCAAAATATAAAGATTATTTTAAAAAATATATAATTATAAAATTTTCTAAATATGTAGATTATTTAAAAAATATATATAATTATAAAATTATATATTTTCAAATAATTTTTAAATTTCGAGACATGATTTTTAATCTATTAATTATTTGTCTTCATAGACAGATAATTTTCTAGGCTTGCTTTTTGTCGTATTGTTAAAAGCAATGAAGATTCTTTATGTAATAATTTTAGATATTTTATCATACTATATAGTTCGACTTATTTTGCTATAATCTTCAATATTCCTATATTATTTATATTATATTATATATTTTGATTTGAATATATATATGATATTAGAAAATAAATTTACATATGGTCTGAACAGAATTTTAAGTACTGTAGTTTGTCTTCCTACTTTTCTTATTGGTTACTATAAATCTATGAAAAGTTGCAAAATAATTTTATTTATAAAAAAATAATGCACAGCAATAAAGAAATTTTGTATAGTTTCATCAAGAAATATATTCTCATTATTTAATAATAATTTTCACAAATTGAGAGGAAAAAGTATCAGATAGAAAATAATATCTTCAAACTAAGAATGAGAATATTTAATATGCGTTATTATTATCAAAATAATCATATTGTATTCTTTAAGGTGCTATTATAATATTAAAATAGAAATTATATATTTTGCCGAAATTTAAGATTATTAAAATTTTTAAAGAAGATTAAATTACAAAGAAAAAGGTAATAATACCCATTTACATTTTATTTAATTTTGTTAATAATCAATATTATATATTGAAACTTGAACGATTATATTAGCCAAAATATTGTTTAACTTGAAATTCAAAGTTATGAAATAATGTTGGAGAGAATATATTAGTTTCAATTTGATACTAATATTTGATACTGTTTTTTTTTTCTGTGTATAAATAAAAAAACTGGCTGATACAAAAATTTTTATGAAAATTGACTATATATTTTCCAAATATATGTATTTTTTAAATTAATTTAATTTATGTAAAATTTGTAAAAATATTGATTTGATAAAATGTTGAATCAAAGTTTTATAAATTCTACCAAGTAAAATTAGACCGAATAACATAAATGAATAGAGTTTTAGAGAAGAACCTTAATGGAAATGAATGTTAATGTCTAATAATATTTTCGCGTGAATTTATATGCAAAATGAGAATGTATAATGAAGATATTCCAAATCTTAATTATAAATTCTGTCATATAAGTTCTCTTTGAAGACAAACGGCAGCACCGGAAAAAGGTCTTTCTGAAGAATAATAACCTTCACTTACCGCACAGGGGTATAACATACTCAGAGCGTTTGAATCACGTAGCCTTTCTAGAAACAGGGAAGTGAGGGAGACTGGATTTGGGAGAGAAAACAAGTTAAATGTTCAACCTATACTTTCTCCTACCTATCGTCGTCAATTTTTGTGAAAAAGGTGCGTAGTGATCACATGCGAAAATTGAGTTGGGAAAATACGTGCGGTAACTGAGGGATAAAAAGAGAAGAATTCGATTTTAGACAATGTATATATATCTTCTCCATCTGAAGTCGCTCAATTGCGTCTTTTCAGAAAGTATCTTATCGTTATAGTTAAGTAATAACTTTGATAAGATGTTTTTGTTAATAATCGACGTGGTTCGAGTACGTACGTCGGAAACGATCGTCAAAGATGATCTAGGAAAAGTACAAGGACGATAATATGAACGAAAAGAGAGTCAATTATTGTCACGCGCCAAATCTTGACGAGCTTGTAGGATTGAAGCGCAGTCTCTTTGTCGCGTTTTGTTTATTGTTATATTATTTTAATCGCTGCACGTGGCAAATCCGGTTCAACAAGTCCCGTTTACCTCAGCGCGTGCGACTAATCTCACACTGTACATAGTGTTAAATAGAATGAGAAGGCGAACTTTAATTTATTCTATTGCAAAGGGACCAATTTTCCACCGATTTCTATCTTAGGTAGATTTTAGGTGTCCTGCCCGCCAATCGCCACGAGCTAATTGTTAGCGGATAGAAAATACTTTTCACTCGTGAATACGAAAATTCGATCGGGATGTTGAAAGATGGGATGGGAAAGAATGAAGTATCGAAACGTTAAGCAGGACGGAAGGGAACATTATCGGCGAAATCGATTGCGGAAGACGCAGTTATGATGTTTATAAATTATTGATGATTTATTGTGTAGTAAACATCGACGTTGTTAATGTTCTGTCTTCTAAAAACCTGTCTTCCACATTGTCGGCTCTTCCGCATCTTCCACATCCCCGTCCTGACATCCCATTCACGGTACATCCTTCAGTAATAACTTTAGCGACTCGAGTGCCTTGTCAAATGGGTCCAAATTGGTCGATTGGGCAGTGATTTCATGTGTTCATAGGCTTAAGAGACATAGGCGTTTAAGATGACGATACGAGCTCGCTTAGGAAATGGAGGAATGATAATGAATTCACGTAGAATGTTTTAAGATTCGAATTAATTCAATTTCTCTTAAGGCTAGTTAGATCGTTGTAAGTAGTAGCTTTCTTTTCTCTAATTTTATCTTTGTTTGACGCAGGACGTCATAATTTTTTTTTTCTTCTCTAGGTAGGCATTATTATTACCTAAGGTGCCTTGAAGAAGGGCCTCGACCTCTTTTTTTGCTCCTTGCTTGTACAAAACCATCTCGAAGTTGCTCGGAAATGATTAATCGAGGAGAAGAAATAAGACACTGTCTCAAATCGATCGATTGACGCGCATTTGGAAGTTCATTCTGTTCAAAGAATACACTTTCCATAGGAAACAAAGTCAAAAAGAGACTATTTTAATGCAATAACGTTTAATTGATCGAGTTGTAATTGTGAAGAGATAAACTGAAGATATATGTATTGTACAATTAGAATTAGAATATAAAAGCCGAATGTATAGCTTCGATCTAGATTCGCTCATACCAAAGACGTTCTTGTAAAAGTTGTCAAATAATATTAGTTGAATGTAAAATGCAATATATATTTATTTTTTAAACGTGTGTCATTTTGAATAGCACGTAAATCCTAAACGGCAACGTATTTGAAAGATATGCTTGAAAGATATATATTTTACAATCTTAATATATAATTTGATTATACATATATGTTATCGATTGCAATGGAGGTAAATAAAGTACGTAGCAAGTTTATATACTGTACACTAATTACAATACAGCAAATAACCATCTAGATTCCGTGGTATTAAAAGACTTGTGTACAATAAAAGATGTATAAAAGTATAAATTTCTATTTTTTAAAGTTTATAAAAAAAAAGTTTCTTTACGGTCTGCTTCTCCCAAAAGAGCGTCTTGTATCAATCAATTAGAGCATCGCGCGGGAAGAGGACGGAAACACGGCCGATTGGTGTTCTCTCTTCCTTACATCCTCGTGTTTCCGCTCGGCCTCGCAATCGCGATCGCTCGGGGGTGGAGACAAATCGATCAGTCTTTTCTTCTCCTTCACTCCTTTTCATTACGAACGTTCATTCACGGAAATGTTGTTGAACGGGGAGACGTGTACAAGAAACGGAGCAGAAAGAGAGGTTGGAGGGGTGGTGTGCGCTCTCGCGAAGCCAGGCAAAAACGGCCAGCACAAAACAGTGAACGTAATGTGATACTAAATGATAATAAAGCTAAAGTAATTATTGTTTAGCGTGCGACGCCGCGGCGTTCATATGGCACGGGCGCGACTCGTGGCTCTCGGCGTGAGCAGGAGAGAATCTTGCGATCGCGAAGGGGCAGGAGGATACCGACGGAGAAAAGATCTTTTGCGAGTCGCCTATAATAATTTAAGCAATCAGCTTTTTATCACCATTTTCCCTTTTACCCTTTCGCCCACCTTTATCACGCACTCCCGACATCAGTCGTCGTCCCCTCTTCTCGAGCCGTAAACGCACTAGGGATTATGCATTACAGATTATTTTACTGTTAATTAATTATGTTTAGCGCGCACGCGCACCCGGATGTCCCCCTCCTCGAAACCGTGTTTGCATCGTCGAGAAGAAAAGGAAAGCAAAGATCTCGAATTTCGCTTTCGATCGACCGAGTTGACCGAGAACGCGGAAGAAAATGATGTTTTTCCGATACGATTATTCGACGTTGCAAAGTATTCAGGAACTCACAAGTTCTTACGCCACTCTTAACGTAATCTTAGATGGCAATTGTAAATGATAAATTAAATTACGCGTCGTTCAGTAATAATTGGCGAATAATAATCTTGTGGAGAACATTCATTTTCCACGATTTACATTGTCTTCCGTCATTGTGCTGCGTCTTCTTTTCCTCACTCGGACATCCGGGTGAAACATTGTAGATTTTAAGCATCTTCCAAGCGGGGCGCGAGCTCTGTATATGCTTTCTTAGTGTTCATAGGTTTATGAAAAATAAATTAAAATTCTGAAGGAAATTGGTGTATGACGAGATAAAAAGAAGCGAGCGTAAAATTGAATTAATATATATTGCCGATTTCCCTTTCCCATTCCTGCAAGATCTGTCTTGTGATTTATTAAAAGCTACCTTATTTAAATGCGTAATTGTGGGACGTGTACATATAGAGATTTATAGAAGAATTGCATTTGAATTTAAATCTTTAATAAGCAAACAAATCTAACGATTTTAATAAATTAATTGAACGAACCATCTTGAATTATTTCAAACAAATTGCCGCATTTGGTAAAATGTATGTTTAACGGAATTAATGATTTTCATATATTTTAAGTATTTCTTGAGAGCAATGTATTTACATATTGTCAAGTTGTTTTCCGATTCCGTTGAAGACCGCCGCCTTCATTGACACGAACGAGAGATCGAAGCTCAAAGATGAGCTAATTATTGTTTTCGAGAAACGCACGTAGCGGTTCACCGTTCGCAGAATCTTCAAAGAATTCTTCAAGAGAGGCGCAAGAGACGTCGTCAGCTAACGGTCCGAGGACTTCTCGGTTTTGTACAAAAAGAAAAGCTACAGCGAGACCCGTTACTAGTGGGCTACGTTCCAGCAAAACACCGTATGCCGCATACGCCAATCTCGACGGTGTCGATTGCATAATTACGCCACAAGTAACGTCCACCACTCGTTTTATCCCGCCGGGAAGAATCGATCTGCCCGACCGCACTTGCCCCGAAGCCAAATGTAAATAAGTGTTTGTACGAGGGCCACATTGCTGGAACCGGCTCTATAAATGACTCCAGGAAGCGGACAGACATATTTGCCTTTCATAATCGAACACTCGAAGACGTATCTTGATCGTAATGTGTAATATTAATAATTAGTTAGAATATACGTAATAAAATGTTGTATAAACGGAGACGTTAATCGTATATTTTTGGAGTAACGAGAGATAGAAAGAAAGAGTAGAAGGAGGATTCATGCAAGTTTTTTAAGTGCAATATTTTGACGCGTGCAAGCTTTGCTCCTAGTCAACACTATTATGCATCTCAATTGTATTGTATTTCATTGATAAAACTTTCGCGTGCACGTAACATATTTCTTAAAAGTAACGTACATTTTAATTTTAAGAAAGAAGATTAATGATTAAAGTAACATACGGACACGTTTTAATACCTTTAAAAACATATAAAAAAGAATAGTCATTTAAAAGGGCAGCAAGTAGTGTTCACGAAACTCTTAAAAAGAAAAAAAAAGATCTATCGGCGTTTCTTCTTTAGAAATCTTTAATAGAAGACCTTGTAGATTTAAATTGGAGATATGGAGAATCGGAATTCTCCTAATCCGTTAACCTCGCATTTAACCTCGAATTAATTCGAGAAATCATTGGCATTCCACGGAGTTGGTAGACCTCGCTCTAGCGCTATTCCCCGTAGGGGCTGGCGTCTCCGATCGGGAAGTACCGTTCGTTCTGAAGTTGCATAATGGATCTTGCATTTCTGGTTCTTGGTCGCGTCGCCGATGGACTTGCCAAGAGATTCGTAGGCGCATCATTGACCAATGACCACCGTCTGCTCCGTGGCCAGTGTCTCGGGCCACGGAGAGTACCGTAAGAGTACTAACACGTGAGTAACACAGAGGGGGTAAGACCTCTCGGTCAACGCTCCTGCTTAATGTATATAAAGGTTGGTGCCTCGACCGATGTTCGAGGTAGATCGTCATCAGACATGTTCGGGAAGATCATTCTAGCATTCTCGGTTCTGGCCTGGGCCAGTGCCCAGATTCCTAATCTGGGCTTCTGTCCAGAATACATACCCATGGCGAACTTTAACAGGCAAAAGGTAAGTGACTTAACTATTTTTCTTCATATAAATAGATGATGGTGAAATGAATTGCCTTCTACGGTCATAGCTGGATCTTATTGCTTTATATTTACTTGTGTGATTTTATATACAATCTTCAAATTTATATTTTTCTTCAGTTAATTTGTGTTTTAGTACGTACATTCGGTTTTATTTTGCTTCTAGAATTTAATGTTGTGCGAATTTATAGATTTTATGGTAATATCTTCAATTATCGAACAAACGTCAGAAAAATTAAATTTTCTTTGACATTGCAGTGTATCTCTGTTGTCTCTATTATTGGCAACGTTTAATAAGAAAGCTACTAGTAATTTAGATTCTCTTAATTTCACGAATAACGAATGATTGATTTTCTTACAGTTTATGGGCGTTTGGTACGAAGCCGAAAGGTATTTCCAACTTAGTGAAGTGGTGTCGCGATGCGTTATGACAAATTATACCAGAGGCAGCGATGGCAAATTCCGAGTAATTAATGAAGTCACAAATCGTTTGTAAGTATATATACTTTGTCTAAATCGTTTAAAAAATTTGCTTAAAAATTTGTGTGTTGAAATTTGTTTAAAAAATATGTGGGAATACATTAAAAAGTAACAAAATTTTTTACATACACTAATAATATTTCTTGTATTTAGCACCGGAATAAAGAGGATATTGGAGGGTGAAATTAAGCCCGCAGTTTCCAAGGCTGAGGAGGGTAGACTTACTGTCAAATATACCACAGTTCCACTGACTCCCGAGACTAAGTACTCGGTGCTCGAAACGGATTATAACTCGTATGCTGTTTTATGGAGCTGTCAAGGTGTTGGCCCAGTCCACGCACAAAATGCATGGGTGATGACGAGGGAACGAATACCGTCCGGAAAAGTACTTCAAAAGGTATGCAAGCGTTTAATAATATAAAAATCATCAACGAGTTTTACGTTTTTAAAATTATTAATAAAGTAATATTATAACATATGTGTGTGTGCTTCAGAATTATTGTCATTATTATAAAATTTTGAAATCTTATTTTAATTGCAGGCTTATGGCGTTCTTGACAAGTACAAGATATCGAAAACGTTCTTCGTGAAAACCGATCAGGCGGAATGCGCCTATTTGGACACGCCACCGGAGGTAGAGGAAGAGAAGCCCGACCCGGGGCGAAAACGAAAACCGCAATCAGTCGAGCCGAATGAGAGTTACAGATCAACCGTTCCAGATGATGCCAAAACCGAGATAAAAAAGGAGGAAGTCGCGATTATCGGCGAGAAAGCGCCCTCCGATAGCCCGAAGATAATAGCGGAGGAACCTGCGAAGCTCGAGCAGCTCATCGAAACCGTTCCCGAACGGATCTTAAAGATAGCAGAGGCGATAAAGGAGGAGAGCGGCGACGTTAGGGATAAAATGATCATCGTCGAGGTCAAGGAGGAGAACGTCGCGGAAAACACGAGCGAGGAGAAGAGCGACTATTCGAAGGAAACGGAAGCAATTGCCTAGAAGTATTGTTCAGCCAAAAAAAAATTTGTTAATCGGTGCTAGCAGGGGCGTATTCAGGCGATTTTCGATGTCTTAGGCTCGTAGCGGTTTCCTTATTGAAAACCAGTCTCGCTTAAGCACCGTAAAATCATTAATCACTATTCGACACGTCGTCGTCGTTGTCGGGTGAGGACATGGGGTTGGCACGGCGCTTTGTTTTATAGGCTTACAAATGTAAAAAAAAAAGAAAAGAAACAAAGATAAATAAAATTGTTATAAAAAAATGTCTTAATAAAATGTATTCGTTTGTTTATTATTTCCATTTCACTACGTAAATATTATATGTATAATGGCATGCGTGAAAATTAATTACTGAATTATTCTGCAGCGGAATTTATATTAATGCGTATAATTGTATATCTGACTGTGGGAGAACAATATTTGTTTAATGAGACAACACAGTACAATTTCGTTAAAAAAATCGATTTTTCTATAAACTTCTTTTATCTGCAATAATTTACTGCGACAATTTATGAGCCGTGAATAAGTCATACTATGTGCGAGAAAATGCAGTTCTTGAACTCTTAGAAAGTCTTTTTAGCTTTCGCATTACGATCTGGTGCTAGTAAAAGCTAAATGTGTCATAGCGTTTTCATCACAATATAAGCAGGTCACATAACGGAAATATTTTTCATATCATTAATAATTTAATCTTCTATGATATCAAGTCAAATTATTATTTAACATACAAATGATGTAACGCTAAACATTAATGATCAAGTAAATAAGTCAATTATAAATTGAATGTAGATAAAATAGAAATAATAATTGTAAATATATTTTTCTTGCATTTATATAGAAATATAAAAGAATATGTCCGAAAGAGAATTTTGATATCTTATGTATAAATATAAGAAAGTTTAATTTTGAAAACTCTTCGTTCGAAGAAACAACAAACGAATCATCTTTCTTCTCAAATGTGCTCTATATTTTTTGTTTAATAACTTTATAGAATTAATTAAACTAATACGATTCTATAATGCATGAATACTTAATCTGTGTGAATCTTCATAGATATAATTGTTACATGAAATCATCGAGAATTTGTATTTTTTTTTACGAAGAAAAATGTTTATTAAAATATTCTATTCTTAATTCTCAAGTTACTTTATAATATTGTTATGCTCGCGAAAACCGACACGCGAAACACTCGCGAGAGGAGAACCGGACGCGGTTAAAATTTGTATTTATTCCGCAGATATTTATTGTATCGATCATTACTGTGAAATTCAAGTAAGTGTAAACGAGCGATTTTCAAAAGTGGTCCATCACATCCGATCATGAAATGATCCACGTGCCTTCGAAATTGTCGATCATCTATTGGTCAATGATAAATTCGAGCCGGGTTTCTTGAACCCCGGGCGTACCGTTACTGACCCACTAACTGTCAGTACTCTGCCAAACATATCCAGTAAACCTTCGCGGGTCCGTCTCCGACAAGCACCGAAGCGTACAGTGGAGCAGGAAGTCCAGTCACCTACGAACGATCCGTCGTGTGAGAAGTATCGAAGCTAAATCCCATTAATCTCGCAGAAATTAACATTAGACGCGTATTCTCTGGATATCCAACGGTCAAGGTTACTCAGGTGAGTGCTATATTTAGAACGAGCAAGCTCGCATTGCCAATATTGTATTTAGATTGTTTCTCTCTCGTCCTTTCCACTTTGATCGCATTTCTTAGTACTAAACTGCTCGCTGAACTACTTGCGCAAATAGCCTCTTGTCGGATAAATTAAAGAGCTCGGAGTTTTAGAAATCAGGTCGATCGCCGGCTTAAATTATTCACGGCTATAAAATTTTTGCATAATAGCTTGACCTCTACCTATGATTGTCATATATCATATCGGAAAAAGTGTCCCTGGCAATATGAATTTCAAATTGCTAATGCGATAAAGAAAGAAAAGATGACTTGAAATGAATTATCCTTCTTAGCACTTGAGAGTGACACAAAGGGAAATCAACACAGATTATGCAATATGAATGATAAAAACTAGTACAGCAAGGAAAACACAATTATAAACGTTATGAAGCATGTCGTGCAGAACAGTGCTGCATCGTGATATCATCAATTTAGAAACGAATGATAATGCGATATAAAAGAGCGCGCGCTCGTTTCTCTTCATTTCCTTGCGCGTTTCAAAGTAACTGTGTACTTTAGAAACACGAAAGTAGCACAAAGAAATAGTCTCGAAGCACCAAAGTCGATACGAATTAGTTCATAAAATAAGCTCTTTAAGCGGTGCGTTATTACGACTCATGTTATAGTAACGGTGGTGATTATCTAGTGAAAGAATTCTCTACGACTATTGACTGACATAAAAAATTCTGTTTATCTTGAGATTAACACTATTTCTGTCCGATATCGTATTCTGAATTAAGTGAATTCAGATGAAGATAACAATAATAGCGGATATCTGGTAGAATTTTTTCTGTGTGCATACGTGTGTGTGCGCGCGCGTGTAAAATAACAGATATAAAATTTTAAGTATATGATTTCAAATATCATTGCGTGAATTTGTGTTAAATTTTATTTCATATAAAAATTATTGTTATGCACAAAAACTATATTGCAAAACTTGAAAATTCGACATATTCCTATATATGTCAATCTAAAAAAGGGAATACAATACATGTCAAAAAAATTCAATTCTCTTTTAACTATTATGTTTGCTGGGTTTGACATAGTAACGCAGTGGTTGCAGGTGAAAGAAATCATATCAAATAATATTTTGCAGAAGGATTAAATATTTGTTTTAATCGAATTTGACCCCAAACACTCACTTTAAGTATTTAAACTAAACCGACAATTGAAATATTAGTTATGAGAATCACATGTTGTAAATATTCTATACATTTTTTTTTTTTTTAGAGAAGAATATGCTGCGAATATTTATAATCGTTATCATCGCGAATGCAGTAATGGCGCAGGTGCCATTTTTGGGTCCGTGTCCAAACTTGGAAACAATGCAAAATTTCGAACTTGACAGAGTGAGTATTGGAGCAATCATTCGAAAATGTACAATATAATTACCTCGATACAATATTATAATTTTACAATATTAAAATATAATAATATAAACATATAATTAAAGTTGCTTCCTTCATTGGTTATAATTATAATTATGAGAAAATCACATTTTTCTCTAGATCAAGAAAAAAATTTTAAAAAAATTTTTTTTTACTTGTAACTATATCTAATATTAAAGTAAAATTATATATAATTATATATTCAGAGGTCTCAAAAGATACTTTTTACATATTTAAATTAAAAGTACATAGATATTTTTTTCTAGTATTTGGGCAAATGGTACGAAGTCGAAAGGTACTTTGCGTGGTTTGAATTTGGTGGAAAATGTGTGACAGCTAATTACAGTATGAGTGAAAATGACTCGGTAAAAATCATCAATAAACAAATTTCTTCATTGTGAGTACAACACAACGATATCGACTCATAGAATAATTTTAAGCCATTAAAGCGAGAAAAACAAAGATAGAATAACATTGCTGACAATTATCCACTTGGATTAAAGCTCCGTTTCCTTTGCAGAACTGGAGTCGCAACGAGTATTGAGGGCATTGGAAGATTAATTAGCAGATCTGATAATCCTAAATTGTCCGTCACTTTTCCATCTTTGCCACTGCCATTCGATGCACCTTATTGGGTTCTAGATTCGGACTACAAGTCATACGCCGTAGTATGGAGCTGTACAAATCTCGGAGTCCTCAAGTAAGTTTACGTTCGAAAAAAAAGAATGAAAAATATAATAATATATAAATATTAGATCTTTTAATGTTGCTAAGTTTGAAGTTTTATTTGATACTCATTTTTTTTCTTGTGCTTTTATCACTACACATAAACTTTATACTTTTTTATGTTGCTAAATAATTTATTATTCAGTATTCATATATTAAAGGCATATTTTCTATTTTCGGAAAATATTGTAACAAAATTCCTAAAAAATATTAGATTAAACCATTGTGAACAATTTTACTGCATTGGTGAAAATATAATGCATCTCGTTTGCAGTATACGAAATGTTTGGATTTTGACGCGAGAACCAAAACCGCCAGTCCCAGTTGTAGAAAAGGCTTATCAAGTACTCGACAAAAATAACATCAGCAGAGCGTATTTTATTCGTACAGATCAGAAAAATTGTCCGGCTACGTATTAAGGATGATTAATGGACTTCTAAAGAAATATACTCGTGGAAAAATATATATTTTTTTGCGATGCAGTACTGTGCACTCCTTGAATTACAAATTAGAATATTTATTGTCAACGCGTGTAAATCTACGCAAGTATCATGACTAATGAATACTGTGAGTGCGTTTGTATTAAGATTGTTGTGGATATTTATTTTTTATACTCAAAGTTAAAATATTGTATAGTTGCAATGTTTAAAAAGTTGTATTTTTTTTCTCTGTCTGTTTCTTCCTCGTGACTGTGATTTTTAACGCAATGTCTGCAAAAAATTAAATATATTCATATCAATCAATTTTAATTTAAACTTTAGACTAACATAATTTAAACAATTAAACATTTAATTTAAGGTGATTCTGAACTCTATTATAACAGAATGCATCATCATAAATACGTTGCATATCATAAATGCATTATGTATGTATTGTTGTATTGATAACACTTTGACCACGAGATACAAGTTAATTTGCACGTGAAAAATATAAAACTTATCCGTTTGTAAATAAAAGAAATAGGAAACGAAATAGAGTTTCGGTTCTAATTGTAAGATTGCTATATTGTGCAAGAATAAGTTAATTTTATAGATATTTTATACTAAAGAGATAATGTTGCGCGCGCGCTTGAATAATAAATGATCTTGCGGTTAAAGTGTCAAGATGTACATGTTATCTACGTTTGTATCTCAACGTTTACAGTTAGAGTCATAATCCCAATGGGCCATTTAAGGTTAAAATGATTTACATTAATTCATGTAAATTTAACAATCAAACATTTTAAATGTTGTTAATGTCAATATAAGCAGTAAACATTATATTTCAAAAAAATATTTCAAAATGTTTATTGTAAATATAAGTCTCAATTATGGGTCGGCATAATTAAATGTGCATTAATGTATGTTAATGTACGTTATATTTTTAATATATTATTATATGTTTAGTGCACTAAATAATAATCTATTAAGAGTATTTCAAAAAATTATTAAAGAGGTATTTATACAGCTTGTTAAAGAAGTTGTTAAAGATAAGCATCACTACTAAACATCAGCAATGATTGAGAAAATGATTTTTATTGCAATAATTACAAAAAAATTAAATGTAAAAAATTTTCTGTAATTTTATTATAATAAATGCACGCGTCTATAAAAAAAACATTTAATTTTGCAAATTTATTCATAATTAAGACTGTCTTATATCATATATTTTGTATGCATTTTTTATATGTTCTTTATGTTAATTCAATTAATTTTTATTATGCATATTTATTTATTAGTTGGAAATATTATGCGACTAAGATTGACAAGCGATAACTTTTGTCAATTTTAAAAATCGTTATAAAATCTATCAATAAGTTATCACTACTTCTCAGATTGAATACTCTATATCTCATTAATTATTTGTACTATTTTATAACATTTTATTATTGTCTCCATTTTTTTATGCATTCGTAGAATGTACATAAAAATGGGAAATTTTGAAGAAAAAAGATAAAAATCCATTTTTTTGTACACTTTGTTAATGTGGTTTTATTACTATGTTAATTTTTATAATATACGGAGTAAGAAATAAGCGATTGTATGTGACATATTCTGAAACATAATGACACAAACTTAATCATCGACGATTGGTCATGTAGCATCCTTCAATTATCACCGTGGGCCTGTCGGGCCCATTTGCTACACACAGAACCTTACCATGGTTGTGAAGGTCTTGAACGGAGGGTTTTTATTAGTAAGGTTCCAGCGAGTACCAGTTCTCAGCGAGTGCCAGTCTCCGTTGCAAGATCGCGCGATGCACGTCGACTGCGCCTTTACCGTAATCGACATATCGGCCGGTAAAAAAAGATCTCACGAACCAGTTATGAAAATCTAATTATGCAAAAACGACACGAGAAATATTTAGCTGGCCATTAAGTAATCCGCGTAACGATAATTTACGCGCGAGCGAGCATACGCTTTGTAATATTGCATGCATAATATAATACACGTCGCGATGGCCGGTACAGCGTTTATTTATCGCCGGGAAGGGACGTTAATAAATGGCTACGTAAAAAGTTTTATTAATGGGGCGGTAAAAGTTCCGGGTATAATAATCGATTGCTACAGACACCGCGTCGTCGAGTCGCACGATTTCGTATAATAATCGCCCGCGACTGCGGACGATTCGAATCAAGCGGCACCCGGCGATGTCTCCCACGTTAAAAATGCGGGAAATGATCATGGTCGAAATAAATCGAGCGGCGACCAACGAAAAACATCGTCGCGCAACAATACCCTTAAATTAAACAAATAACAGCGACGGGGTGTGGTCGCGTGCGAGACGGGCCTTTGGGCATTGTCACGTGCCATCCGCGCAAACAGAACACTATTCAATTGTGGACCTGCAGGATATGTCATCAGGGATGCATTGTGCATCGAGAGAAAGAGGAGTCGCGTGATCCCACGAATCGCCCTACAAAAAATGCATGTATTTCTTTGTTACTTTCGATGAATACATGTAAATTCTGACGTAAATGTGACTTTAACAAAAATAATACCGCATATACTCGTACATACACGAAAAAAATAGTTTTATTAAAGTACCTAAAAATTTAGCTGGCTACAGATCTGAAAATAATTACCATCAAAATAATTATGTAGGACGCATCAGTTAATTGCTAAAATGTCAAAACTTTTATTATAGCAATACTCGTCACATTTAAGTGTCCTACATTTACAATTATTTTGATAATTATTCTGGTCGAACAAAGTTATTTTCAGATCTGTATTCAGCTAAATTTTTAAATAGCACAATCATTCTTTCGATGTATTAATTCAACATTTTCTTATTTTCTTAAAAGTTATTTTGAATATGTCAAAAGTTATTTTGAATATATGTCAAAAATAATAAAATATTTAATCTGACTGAGATGCAAGATAAATTTAAAAAGTCTATCGAATTTCTCGAAATCATATAGTAGAATATAAAAAAAATTAGTAATCAGAAGTCACTGCGTATAAATTATGTATTTGAACTTGAACAAGTTTAAAGTTAATGTTATAATTATTCACTTATTTCACACGATACAAAAAGCTTTATTACGTACACGAGATGGAGAGGAACTAAAATAATTCGAGGAAATTCTTCGCTCTTTACGCGAGATCTAAACGCTCTTAAATTTCTAAATCTCCTTTTTAATACTCCGCTATACGAGCTTCACTTTTTGTTCTTTTTCAATTCGTTTTATCCTTTTTCTTTCGCATGGGCCAAAAATTGGCGTATTCGCCCGAGCCGAAGGCTCGTTTCCGTATAATCGTCGCCATCGCTTGTAATAAATTAAAACATGGTAGAATCTAAATCAAGATCTAAAGGTAAAGAATCTGCTAGGAGCCGTGGGACCCCCTTCCGAATTTATCTCGCTCGTTCTTCTCCTCTCGAGAACTTCTTTTACGCACGAAATGAAGCAAGGAGGGTGGGGAGCGATGAGACGGGGGGCGGAAAGGGGGATGCACGATCGGGCTCACGGCGGCCAAATCTCGGCGTGGGCCCTACGGTACTCGAGGGGCACGGGCAGTGGTCCCTAATAACAGGGTACACCGAGGCTAAACAAACATACACGCCCCTGGCATCTCTCGCTGAAAGAGTGCACGGGAAACAAATGGGAAAAAAATGCTCTTTCGACACACCGTGCAACAATTTGAGGATGAAGCATATTTGCTTATTTCGCATAATTTAAAGGAAAACAGATATTCTATCGCGCACCTGCCGGTTGCTTCTGACTTCTGTCGTCTTCGGTTTGAAAAGGAGACGAGAATTCTCGAGGCGAAGTTCACAGCCAAACATATTTTCTCTTAATACGATTGCATTTACAATTAAAGTAAATAAACTTTTCCGGATTATTTAAGAGGATTGCGTAATATACTTTGTAATATTAAATTCTCATTAAGAATTTCAATCAAACATTTCAGATTTAGAGAAAGACAAGGAATGAGGTATTGTATAAACGATAATACGATTGTTCTACGAGAATTATTTCTAAATGTAAGAAATAATATTTTTAAATTAAAATTGATACATTTAATCAGCTAGGGAAAGGATAGATATTCTTCAAAGTAGAGTATCAATTTAAAATTCAATTTTGTTAATAATGTTTCTCGTACTTCAAATTTGCATTTAATAATCTTTTTAAAAATACTTTTTTTTAAATTAGATTTATAATTTAAATAACAAAAATTAAATTAAAAAAAAAGATGCTTTTAGTAAGTTTTGGAGCGAGCAGAAGATAATTGGACATTGTGCAATAAGGATCTAAACGACATCTCGTAAAACTTTGCGTTACATGTAGCTATAAACATTGATGAACATCTCGATGCGATAAGCATTATATTGTTTTATGAGACACTGACATAATGGATGATAAAGAATAAAGAAAAAAAACATTAAATTTTATTTAAAAAGAAAATACGCTCGCCTCTTCCAAGATATCTCGTATTCTGTCATGACTAATACTGAGATCAAAAAAAGAGTGTTCTACTTGGTTTCTTTTTTAAGAGCGGGAGAAACGAGTTGTTTGCGTTTCACCTCAGGGTGGTCCACGTCGAAGGACCCACATCATACATAGTTGAATTTAATAACGAACGTTCGGAAGGCATCCAACCGTCTGTAATTTCACCTAAATAATGCATCCCGTATAATTAATCTAAATGGTTTTGTTTCCCATATTTCTTATTAGCACTACGTTGAGCTACTCGCGTCGTTTGAAAACATTGCAAATATAAGCATAAAAGCTTATTTTCGATCGTGTCTAGAAAAGTCTATTACCTACAATCTTTTCATAGAAACATATTATTTACTGATTATAACAGGTATTGGTTGGAACGATCTATTTCGCACTGTGGAAGATTTCTTTGTGCTGCATCGTATCGCATTGAGCTGCATTGTGTGGATTATTCATCGTTTTCTTAATTTAGATGAAAATGTGGAACAAGGAGGCTAGCATGGAGGTCGTTTCATTTGTCTTTGGAGCATGTGAAAGGCCGAGTAAGGGACGCGCGAAACGCGAGAGAACGAAGTAAAAAGCCGCGAAGAAGAAGAAATGCGCGCGGTGGAAGAAGTGCGGGACGACGAGGAAGAAGACGCAGAAGGAGAAGAAGAAGAAGAAGAAGAAGAAGAAGAAGAAAGCGAGGACGAAGGTAGATGAGACAAGAGGCATTCTGGTTTGTGGGCACAGCCGCTGCCTGCAGCCCACAATTATGATAATAGCCCCTGAGTCCTGAGTCTTGTTAGGCCAACGTGCAGCGCGCCCCGGCTCTTTTATCTATATCTTCTTATTTTCAGACTCCGTGCACTCCCGCCCTCCTTCGTACCGCGGCTTCTCCTACTTTCAACCCTTTACGTCCTCGAGAGGTCAGATGGGTTCAAGCTGATCGATTCGCCGGCGAAAAACTAAATCCGATATATATCCCCATCTTTTCTCGAAGCGCTCGCTGTTCCGCGCACCGTCGATACCCATCGCGAGGCTCCATTTCGAAAGGATTCGTATAACCACGCGCTTTATGTCTCTCCCACGAATTCTGCAGTGTATCGAATGTCTCGTTGAAGTGTGTCATAACGTTCAGGTATCAGACACATGAAATGAGAAACCTCTCAGAGCTCGGTATGTACGTACTCTCCCTCTGTCGCATTCGTAAATTTTTGCACTTTGATATCCTGCGGCATTGTAAAATAACTGGACCGAATAGAAATCCGAGCGGCCGCGGGGAATTGTCAGCCACTACCAACGTACATACGCTGCTATCTGCAAACGTTGTAAAAGGCGGTAGCAAACGATGTGCGCTTTAATCCATTTTCAGTGCTACCGTCTGGTCTTTTGAGCGCCGCGGAAAGCGTTAATTGGAGGCCGCGCCGCGATCGGCGTAAAGAAAGTCTTGTAAAGCGGAAACCGCGTGATAATGCACGGAACACACTCTCTCTCTCTCTCTCTCTCTCTCTTTCTCTTTTTCTCTCTCAGTGGCTAGACCTTCCTTCTGGTATACACAATGCATACGCGCGTGCACCCCATTGACTGCAACGTAAAAGCCGCGGTCCAAAAGTGCGCTACCTCATTTCTACTAAAAGCTGTTCCTTGTGAAGCGCATAATTGCGTTTCCTTAATGATGTACTATTACGACGGCCGCCTAGAGAATGAGATTCTCAGAAAAGACGATCTTGCATCTAAAGTTATATTAAAATGGAGTATCATGGGAAATGATTCGATTACTCTCAGCGCTCAGATATCTCGTTGACGAATAGTCTTTCCTTAAAAAAAATTTTCTAATTATTGTACGCGTTACTAAATCAGAGCAAATACGAAATCATATATTTACGAAATAAATTGTAGCGTAACGTGTGTGAGTGAATCGTAAATTAAGAAAAATATATAAAAGTGCAGATGTAGTAAGTGAGATCCAAGTCTCACGATGTTTTCCAGAAGCCGCTACTAGGATAAATTCGGATAAACCGTGAGTTTGGCCGACGACTGCTAGATATACGACTGTTTGCACAGATTAGAACCGACAAAGGGGTCTGTTCTCTCTTCTTGACATTGCCTTGATTTAAACGAAGCGCCCTGTATTTGCAGTAGATTAAACCACGCTTCGCCGCGCACTGTGGTGTCTTGTTTATGATATCAGCTGTACCGCTTTGGAAACCATTGTACATTGTACTCATGTGCCGACTAGTATAGGCAGATAGATATCTAAACTTTGCTTAGACACAGAGTCGCATCAGGATTGTTATATAATTTATGTGTTCTTTCTAAGCAGACACAGAGCGTGTACACAGAGCGTAGCTTACTGTTATTTTTCACTCCACATAGCAGAAGCTCGTTGCAAAAATAGCAGAAATTCCTCGGAACATGAAATGGATACTTTCTCAAAGGCAATCTCTCTAATTAGAAGCAGACTACGTAATCCGACTAATTGTAGTCATCGCTCGAATTAAACATAGAAAGATAATTGTGATACTAAGTCACTCTGTAATCTGTTCGATGTAAAAAAAAAAAAAATTGGAGATCATAAAAGTTGATTACCGTACAGCTCTAATTTAGTTTTATTCGTTTATTACGTTCGTGAGCCCTTGCACTAATATATATATTTTTTTAATTTTTAGTAACGTGTAATTCGTACCGACGTTATGCTATCGAGACGACGAGCGAACAAGCTCTCTGGATCGAACGATAAAATATTAAACGGTAACTCATGTAACTGTATAATCGCCGAGATTAAGTTAATAGCCGTACGAGAGGATGATGCGGATCGAAAGGAGAGGATGCACGTAAGAACCTATCGTACGAATTTTACCCATCGTCGCGTATCCACCGACCGACCACCAATGGTCAGATCGGGCCCGTTAACAGACAGAGTCCCATGCTGTACGGTAAGAGAGTAATCACCCGGACTTTTTTTTCCATCATTTTTACTGCGGCAGTTATCTCCCGGTTTTTATGCCGCACGAGCTTTTCAATCAACCGCGAATTTGCAAAACGAGTCCTGGCGCCCCCCCGCGCCCCCCGCGCCCCTCAACCCCCGTTCTCTCGCTCGCGCATCGTCCGGTAATAACGGCGTTCGGTAATCAAGCACGTCCTGGTAGACAGGAAGAAGGAGAGGTGGACCCGTAAGACGATCGTGATTCGACGCGGCTACGTGGGCGTTCTCCCTATCCGTCGTCGATCTCGAATTATGCAAATGAACGATGGATATTCCAATTGCCGCCGATTCCTCCGGGATGAAATTCGAGAGCACCTCGTCTTCCACATTTTGCGCGCTCGCAGCGGGTACGCGTCTTTTAGTAAAATAAGCCGATAATGATCGGAGAAGAGGGGAAAACGTTGGAAAGTGTGATAGAATACGTGGTTCGCGTCGTCAACAATTTGACATGTCGAGCGTTCACCGCTAGTACTCTTCTTCGTAGCTGGATTTATTTTGTATGATTTATAACCCTGATTTCTGCGTAGCAATTTTGCGCGGACAGGAAAATATAATATATGGAAATGTGACTCCGATTATATTAAATGGAAATTGATCAACGAGATTGGATCATGGAGATTAATCTATCTGTTTTTCTACAAATGATAAACACTTGCTCTTTTTTTTTTTTAAATCGAAAACTACACCAATGATATTTTTAGTTACTATAGATAATATATACGTGTTTTTGATAGGACAAAAAAAATTTAAATTTGCGGTTACGTAACCAATGATATCGATGTAATCAAAGCACTAGAAACATTAATACAATTCGGTTTATCTTTAGGAAGATTGAATTGGTATCAAGTAACATGCTGAAAGAAACAAAGATAACAAAAGAGCTTTTCACTTTGTTTTCTTTAGCGATTGGCACCGGTTAATTGGATAGCAAGGTATTATACGCCTCTCGCAAGGGAAAAGAAGAAAACAAAGTGGCCTACCTGGCAGAATGAGGTGCGACTTTCAACTTCAGGTAACACGTGACGGAGCCTGTTACCGAAGTACCATGAATAAAGGTTCTGAAATTTATTGCTTGCGAGTGTGCTGTTATACTTGTGATTTTTTACGGTTAACAACGCCAATATTACGAGTGGAATGACCATAAAAGTTGTAAAGTTGACAGGAGGAACATCAATTGGCCATATTACTTTTCATTGATATTATAATATATTGCCTTGGAAATGGGACTCTCTTGGCCTATTGATATTTTAAGAATGGTCGATTTTATTTGGAATGTCTTCACTAGAGAAAAAAAATTAGAAACTCTGAGTGAAAAAACTTAGTAAGAAAGAAGTTTTGTACTTCGGTCCTAAAAGTATTTTAGTCGTATATGTATTATGTATCCCATGTTATTGTTTGTAGAATTCAGCACGCACTCAAAAGATTTCTACGTAAAGATAGCTGTAAACAATAAAAAATGTAGTACAATGGCTAACGGTGGATACTTACATTCTAACTTACATTATAGTCGGAAATAAAAACTGGATTTAAAGCTCGTGTTGTTTGAACAAATATACCTTTTTTGTGTTTAATATTTTTATAAACTGTTCTTCTTTTATAAACCGTTCCTTATCAAAATAGAGATAAATAATTTTTTTTAATATTTTTATAAATATAAAAAAATATGATTTACCTTTATTTCAGTATTTTGATAAAAAACAGTTTTTCTAGTCGGAATTTTTACTTCGAAGTTAAAAAAACCTGTTTTTTTTTTATCTCTAGTCTTCACATGCACATACGCATCATTTTGTCAAAGGATTTATTTTTCTGTGACAATAAACTATTCCATTGTTATTAAATGCTTCCGAATAAATAAAAATAGCAATATATCTTGTTGATCAATATTTCATCAAAATTTGGAGCACGTTGCATGCTCTTCACGTAGATTTAAATCGACGCTTATCGATAAGCGACAGAAGATAATGATTAAAGGCTGGCAATTAACGGTTGATAAATCACAAAACTGCAGCTGCAGTTAGCAGGTGATAGGGTGACACGCGCGTTTACAAATTATGTTCTAGGAACCCTTTTGCAGCGGTCTCTTCAAGTATTCAATTTTTCCTAGCCGACTATTGCGAATAGTCTGTTGCAAACGATAGATAGGGTTGCGTTTGAACGTCCTATCCGTATCGAGTCTGCGACTATATCGCCGTCAGTGAATTTTAAATTCAATTCCGGTCTCGTTCGAGCGCGGCCGTTCGATCTCCTGGACCCCACGACCATCACGTTGGGTTCCCTCGTAGGTGGACCTCGGCAAGTCTCGGGCGAGCTCGGTTGCTCTCGGCGGACAGGCCTGCTCCGACCCCAGACGACCCATGGCGATGGTAGCACACAACTGGTTGTGGCTTTCACGAGGCAGGTACGCCGCGCGCTCTCCATGAGCGTTCCGTTTCGCTCGCACCATTCCGTGTTGCTGCACCGTCCTGTCGATTTCGTCGTACGCGCGTCGCCTCTCGACACGCGTCGCGGAGCATCGGGACATCGTCGTGGCGGCCTGGACCGTGCGTTTCTCGCGTATGGGAGTGCCCCTGCGTCGGATATAACGCGCGTGTCGTGTGCGGAGCTGTCAGAAAGCGGGAGCCGGGTGCCGGCGGAACCGGCGCGTTTTCGCGCGAAATCGCACGCGACCGAGGAAAAAAGCCGTCACGTGGACACGCGGGGTTGGTGGCTCGCCAGAGTGGCGATCACCTCCCCCAGTCGCGGATCTGCATCGCCGCGAAATATGAACGGCGGCGCGGCGTGGGACAACTCGTAACGAGTGTGTTTGTGCGGGCGGCGTTCTCGCGCACGGCACGTATATATAAATACATACGCGAGTATACGAACGTCACGTGGCGGCCACGATGCTCTGCCGACTTGTGATACTGCTGTTCGTCCTCGCGCGGCCAGCAGCGAGCTACTTCAATCTCTTTCTCAGCTACGCCGAGGTTCACAAGCTGCTGGGTAAGAAGTTTTTGTTGATCTTTCTAAGACTCCGTAGGGTAGCGAAGAGGCGAGAGAGTAGGAGGCCGTTGTTCGTTCGACCGTTTCGCCGGCTATTGTCCTACTACACCGTTTAACGAAGAGACCCAATGAAGTAATAATAAGCATAATGAAGTAATCGCTTGTTCTCTCGTTCTCTTTTGTTCCTGCTTGCATACGTTTTTATTAAGATAAATTAAATTGATTTGTTGAGAGAAAGAGAGAGAGAGAGAGAGAGAGAGAGAGAGAGAGGGAGAAAAAAATATGTAAATTGAAAGATAAAATAAATACGTTTGTACGTATGACGACATTAATTTTCCAATTTAATTCTATTGTGCACATGACAGAAACAATCAATTCGGAAAAACTGTAAGATAAGATAATTCTTCAAAAAGTTGCATCTGTTAAACGGGATAATCAAAGATTCAAGCGTGTGTTTTTAATATTTAGATTTAATTTAATAGTTTCGAGAATTAGACAAGTTGGAGAAGTCTCGCTGCGATAAATTTATGCATTATTATGAGCAGTTTCCTTCGATGCATAATTTTAAACTTATCTCGTTTCCATGGAAGATAGTAATATCTAACAAAAGAGCAAAAAAAGATAATCGTGTCACTGTCTGCGCGGTAAAACAGAGTTCAATATACTCCGAAGTAATATAAGAATTGATACCGCTAATAAATTTTTAAAAGTTTGTAAACAGTCCATAAAAAGCAGTACATTAATCTCAAAACAGTATTGTAGACTTTAAAGCATAATAGTTTGAAATAATAATTAAAAAATATCACGTTGAGCGTTATTACTTAGAAATATAAAAGTAAATCTTCTTACAGGCTTTAAACATTGGAAGCAAGCAATTTATAAACTTTACGAATAGATATAACCTTTTCTCTCAGAAAAAGAAAATAAATTCGGACTTTGAAAATTTTAATTTTAATTTTAATTACCGTACAAACATGTGACCAATCGCAAAACAAAGAGTTTATGCTTTAGACACTATTATTTTTTCCCAAATGTTTGTGCGTTATTGCCATTTATTATTTTCATTGAGTCCGGATTGTTTTTTCAATCCTTTACGCTATTTCGAACACAGCTCATTTATGTGTTAAATTAACGCATCCTTTTCACGCATCATATATTTCCTATAATGCAACGGTTAAAAATACGTTTTATATTTTATAGAGAAGTGAGAAAAACATCATGTAAATGTTAGATAAATTATGTCATCTAATTTTACGGTCTATGGTACGATCCTGTAAAGCTAACGCGGCGTAAAAAAAAAACCAAGCTTTAAATAAAAATATCCGTAACATCCGCAAAAAGATATTATGTTCAACAAGCTGTACCGACTACATCTCGATGAATTCAGAACTATAATGTTTTAGTTGGAGTAGATAATAACATCAATTTCTTCCGAGGTTACGTGTTAATCGTATTCCCTCAACGAAAGCAAAACCTCGCACTTCATTCGTGCCTCATTTCTGTGCTGCGCGGTAATAACTTCGGATACGAAACCGGTATAATTTCAAGTACAAATCCGGTTAGAGACGACTTGAGAACAGGAAAATTGGCCGTCACGCATATCTCGTATCGGAATTCCCTTTTAAAGCGATCGTTTTCCACTTTGTGGTTATTCTCAATGTAGCACGCGCAATTATCAGATAGGGCTGTTAACGGCATATTATATCGATAGTGATTTAATTCGAACGAGCAGTGTTGCCGCAAACAGGGCTAGTGGCGATGAGGTAACAGTGTAACCTACGTTTTTTTAAATCTCCAATGCGTCTGCACTGAGAGAAATGTTTTGTAAAATCAATCAAAATTTGGTTGATTAGTGATCAAATGAATTTTATAGTGACAGTTACTAAATCTATAGTTGTTTTGACCAAACAATTTTTAGTCTTAACCAAATAATTATTTTCATACAACAAATTACAAAGAGTTTTTGGTTTTTGTGTTAAATGTAACAAAGTTTTTGGTACCAGTAACTATAAAATTCGTTTGATCACTGTACTACCAAACGATTTCTCTCAGTGTGTTATGAGGAATGAAGCTATCATCGAAAATCTATTCCAGTTACAAGGATAAAAGCTTAGTGCATATTGGATGTTAAATAATTATTAGTCAGCTTATATCGCGTCAAGCTCCAAATTACTTGATGAATAATCACCGTCATCACCGTACACGCAATTGTTTTGTTAACCGCGCACCGTAATTAAAGCATACCGCGCGTCGCGATGCATAATCAACGAATGCCAATAGCGAGGCAAGGTACAGCGTTGAAACATTCGCCGCGAAATTACGTATGACTCGTCGTATCAGACATCCTGAATTGTTGCGAGAGAATTCGAAGCTGCATTTATAGCCGCAAGTCATCTAACATGACTGAAATACCTAAAAGACGAATAGAACCTTTCACTTGTCGAACCTCAATCTGCTTTTCTATTATCATCTCAAAGAATTGATTTCATTAAACAACGCTAATTTCTCATGCAATTCTTATTCTTATAAATCTTATTGCGAATATAAGATATCAATTTTAGATAACATTAGCAAATTTGCCTTTTATCCTAGAATTTATTATGGCTCTGAATATATTTTTGCAAATTATATTACTATAGCAAATTATTCGAGTTAACAAAGTATAATAAAAATAATTGTTATACACTGAAAAAAATTTGTAGAAAAACTAAAATATTTATCGATACATTTAACTAAATATTGAATTGGTTTAATTAATTTTTTATTAAAAAATTATGAATGGTTAACATGAATAAACTATATCTTTTTTTTGTACAAGTACAATTAAATAACTGTTGAATCGACACAACGTTTAATTAATCATATCGACTAGATATTTTCTCAGTGCAATGCATATTTATATTATATCCATTTTATTCTAAGGAAAAATGTTGAGTATACGCGAAAAATTCACGGATATTATTAACACATTGGAAATACAGTTAGTCGAAACAATAGCTGATAAGTCTGTGAGGGATTATGGATTATTCACGCTGCACGTAACGCAGTTTTATATAACGCGGATACGTTTACAAAGAATAAACGTTCGTGCTCCGTTCTCCGTAATGTAATCTTGCCGCCCATCGAGCGCAATAAAGCTTTTCTTTTCCGATCTATCCGACTGTTTCATTCTCACGCTTTCGATCCTCTTTATCGCCACCGCACGCTCTCTCGTCGGATTTCATTCGTAGGCCACACGTTAGTCAGAAATCGTTGCTCAGCCCGACGCACACGAATTGTCGCGCCGGAAACGAATAGGGGCCACTCGAGGCGAATAACGGCGCGGACTTTCCAATATTTCCTCGATAACTTCCACGACGGAGGGTAATTCGTTTTCGGGCCGTTGGACCGTGAAAAGCATTCGCTTCGTTGCCTCTTATCGCGGGACGGGGATGCAGGGTGACACGCGGACCCTACGACACCTGAACCCGTTCGGGACAGCCCTTGAGGGAAGTGCGTTCGCGCGTAGGATTGCACGTTTCGCCTCTCGATTGGCGTCTCCAGCACGTTTCGCACGCGTCGGAGTCGCCGATGACGTGCCGAGTACACGCGGATACTCAGCAATTGGAATCTCGCCGCGTGCAAGCTGAATAAACGCAATACACACGAGCTGTAATACATGTAAGATATTCTCTAATAATCTGTAAGATACTCCTAATGTCAGGCTGGTTTGATACCTGTCAACGACGGAAAAATAAAGGAAACTGGTTGGAGACTGGTTGGATTTGAACTCGGAATCCCTTGTTCCGAAGACTAGCACTCTTCCAACTAGACCAAGACTCCACTGGTATTGTGGTGTTTTCATTTCGCATATCAACACTTCTACTTAGGTCCTTATGTCTCGTATATTTTGATGCTTTTACTTATGCCCTTATGTCTCAGAGAATTTTATATACATTTCTAAGAATCTTACATACATGTGTCGTACTCCAACCAGAAAGAACAAAATTTGATGAGTAAAATTTGTACACAAATAAAAAAAAATTCTTCAAGCATTTATTTTTCATTGAAGAGAATATATCATTGTTAGAAGATATTGATAACTATCTTTAAAATGCTTTAATGCAGGTTCAGTGATATACGGACAATAAGTAAAGTTAAGCATAACTGCAATATTGTGAGAGAGAGAGAGAGAGAGACAAAGAATGACGTAACGATAATGCAAAACGAGTGGTTATGCGGCGAGTTATATTGTTTCCACTTCAATAATTTATTGCAACGCGAGGGGCATCAGAGGCGCAATCGTTGAGCGTTTTAAATCACGCAAATGATGCGTTGTAATTAAAGATAAAGATTTATGGCTGGACACGAAATTGCGTGGTTACAATTGGCCACATCGTTTATTGTAGTCCCGCGTATTAGTATCTGTCACAACAATCTCATTGACCTCATTGCAACAGAAACGTTCGGCAAACCATGATGTAATAAACTATGTAGAATTAAATGCGTTATCAAAGTATCGCCATCACACTGCTAGTACACAGATAATTTAAATCATCGTAAATCTTTTCTAAATACCTTTGTTTAAATGTTAGACAATATTTTCTTAAAATTTCTTTGTCTATTTCCATTTGAAATTTAATTTTAGAAAATTAAATTTCAAATGGAAATAGACAACAAAGAAATTTAGTCTTTAATTCTCAACAATTTCGATTATTTAAAGAACGCTCACTTGGCTTTCAGTTGTCAACACTGGGAGAAATGTTTGATAAAATGAACCAAAGTTTGGTTGAATATTAATCAAGTAAATTTTATAGTGATAGTTACTAAATATATAATTGTTTGTAGCCTTAACCAAATAATTATTTTCATACGACAAATTACAAAAAGTTTTGTTAATTGTAACTAAGTTTTTGGTACCAATAACTATAAAATTCATTTGATCACTATTCAACCAAACGATTTCTCTCAGTGAAGATGATAAAAATTAGGAGGCATCCCCAAATATCTCCATCGATATTTTTATATTTAAACAATTTATAGACTATGCAGAACGTATCGAAAGTGCGCGAATAGCACCCTTGGTAATGACGACGTTAATAGAATCAGCAAGAAAATGCGACGCGACGTACCGATTAAATGTAAATAGATATTAATAGACGTTCTAGCCGGGTGGAGTCGCATTCTTCGAGGTTCACGCGTGGCGTTCGAACGTGGCGATGTGTGGCTGAAAGTTGCATACCCACTCGGTCGGGCCAGCGTGCAGCGTCTGGAAGCGACTACATCTCGAAAGCGAGATACACTCTCGTCAATATATGCGGATCCGACTGACAACGTGATAAGTCATTCTACCGGCGTTTTCAATCATGGCTTCGTTGATCACGATGGGCCCCAGTCGAAGCCATGGTGTACGGGGTACCCAATTCCTTCTACGAAACACAGCAGTAAATTTCTGCGACTACATGACTGCGCGAAAGCTACCTCGACCTTTCGCCCGCAGGAAACCTTGCGCGGCACAGCGTGGCATTATAATATACGAGAGGCGTAATAAAATATTATAACGAGGTCCTTGTTAAGCGACGGCGGCGTGGGGCGCCCGCGCCGCGCTGCGCGCTTGCAGGACCGGCTCTAGTTTGTTTAGACACCGAATAATCGACAGTCACTCCTCTTCGTTTTGTTCTCGCCAGGGTCGCGCTTCTCTCTCTCTCTTCCTCTTTCCCTTCTTCTTTTCCTCCCTCCGGTCCTCTCTCTCCCCCCGCTGCCTTTTTTTCATACCTCTTCTCCTTTTTATCGCTTTCTCGTTTAGTCCCGAGGTACCGAGGTAGAAGGCCAGCCCTCAGATGGACCCCTCGATACCGATTTCAAAACGGCTTTTGCCTCGCAGTCCATATGGGCCCCGAGATTTCCAAACCCCGTGGAACAAGACGGTTTCCAGTTTCCGTATTCGCTATAGAGTTTCCTGTTTCTTCCCGTTCCCCACGATCTACCGCGGTCGAGAAATCGATCTCGATCGTGCACGTTCCGAACGGTTACCTGCGCATAATCGACGACTGAAGGAGGAAGAACAACCTCGGCGGTAGTTGAATATGAGAAACGGTTGTCCGCCGTATAAATTCCTGGCCGTAATGGCGGACGATAAATTGCGCCGCAAGTGGTAAGCAGGTGGCAAAGACACGGTCTTAAAATTTGGGACTTATCTGGGAAGCGGTCGGGCCCGCGCGTACACATCCGCTACCACTACGTGGGATCGTATAGCGTTAACTTGGATAAGATAAGTCGGAATTTCACCGGTACCAAGTTACATTCTTCCTTCTCCGATTTCACGCTGCTCAAGGCGCGAAGTAAATTACGTTTAATCGCCGATCGATTCTCGCGATCGTGTTACTTGCCGTGTTCTTCGTCGTCGTCGCTGGTGTTGGGAAAGATACTTTCGTTTCCATTTATTCCGCGCAAGAGATCCAAATATCCATTATTTTACTCGGGCTCTTCGCCTTTTTCGTGCCGTCGTTTTAATGCGTCGACCATATTATTTTGTTGCGACATAATTTTGCTCCTCCCATTCGGACTAACTTTCCATTCTGTTTTAATAAGTCGCCATGCCGACTGTAAATTCAATTCGATATTGCCGTTCTCGTCTTTTTGTTGTATCGTGTTACTCGAGCTCGACTGCCATGTATAACGGATAAAAATTAATAAAGATCGATAATTATTTCCCAATTTTCGTATTGTACTTTTTTTATTTATGAGATTGATTTTAAATATTTCAAACAATTTTTCAGTGCACAAAAATTCTTGTTGTACATACTAAATACTAAAAATATTGTCTCGACTAAATTATTTTTAAGTACAATATATTTACTCAATTAAAAATTATTTTTAATTTATACGATAACAGGAATGCAATACTGATAAAATTACATTTAGAGAATTGCCATCTTTCTTCGATTACTTGCATTATTGGCGTTTAAATTTATCCGCAACACAATGGAGCAGTATTGTATTTGTTTGCGAAATTAATAGCGCGACAAATACATTAAATACACCGATTTGAACGAGCGTCACCCGTCAGAAGGCCGTGTCAAAACACGAAAACAGCGTACAACTCGGCCCGAGGCGTCTCTTCGTTCGTGTGAGTCCGGCTTGGGCTCGACCTTAGCTAGTTAGGGCCTGACAGGCCCATCTTGATGTTACCCGTGGAGTAGGGCCGCTTCAAAGGCCCCGACCAGGGCCCCGTGAAAACGTTTATGCTCGTACAATGGCGTAGAGATTGGTGTGGCTGTACTCGCCGTCCGATGCGTGGCCCGTGATAACGACGTGCATTAATCGCAAACGAGTCGATGGGGCCACGACAAGAGGCCGCCGGTGACCGGTAGCGATAAATATCACGAAGGTCGATGAGACCCATTCGCCGTCGAGAAACACGTGGGAGCGAGAACGCAAGATTACAGATTTATAATGATCAATGTGCCGCGCGGAGAGCGAAAAGGGGGATGTGCAACGACGCGCCGGCGATGCATCTATCTACCTATGCGCGCGAATGACAGAGAGTGATGAGGTACGAGAGAGGGGTAGACAGGAAACGCGCGTGTACGATTTCAGGATGGACCGGGCCCGGGCGGATGCTGCGCCCGTGTCCGCATCAATCTTCGGCTCCTCGTTAAGATCCGCGCCTTAAGTTTTCACTTGTGTGTGCGCGCGGGCTCATTCGCTCGTTCGCTCGTTCGGTATCGTCCAACATACGCATCAGGGCCGCGTCTGTCCCTGTATGAGTGCGACATTTACATGAGACGCCGTTGTAGAGAAAAGAAACGGAACCCCCGTGGATTTTCTTCCGAGGAAGAAGTGGGGAACCGGGAGTAGGGGAATGACGGGACAGAGGAACGCTGCCCACTCTTTGGCGTTTTATTTGTTTTGGAGCGAAAGAAGAAAATCCTTGGAAAGAGAAAACAACCCGCACACGATTTACCGAATCTCGATTCTTTGACATGTGTTATTTTTCTCACAAAGACGAAAGGTGTTCAAGCTTTGACAAGTTAAATTTTAATTCCCAAATAACGTGCTGTCGCATTTTTCTTCCCTGTCACCGAAGAATACATTCGTTAGAAGTAGCGAAAAATCGCCTTCATATAATTCTTATTCTTTATTATGTTATTCCTCTTTAATTTTTCTCGACACTTAAATTTATTTTAAAATTCTTTTAAATTAACTTTCAATAAATAATTGTTTTGCAATTTATTGCTGTTGAATACATGATGATGAAATTTGATGTTATCCAAAAAAACACATTGCATACAAATATTTATTTCTAACACCACTTTCCGGACAGTCCCTCCCAATTGCAATCCTCGTGTACAAAGCACAATACAATCCGTAATCGTGTCAAGTTAGTATCACCAATCGAATCATCGTATAATGGAGTCGACTTTCGCAAAGACCTCGTTTGCCCCGAGGGTTTTCAGAGACGTAGGGTGAAACGAATGTACCCCAGTTCTCTGCCAATGCCCTTAGAGGGTCTTCTCTCTTGAGAATTATCACGGAAAGTACAAACGGTCCCCATTCGTGTAGGATATTCGTCACGAAGTTCTGTTGCTACCGACCCATTTTCTTGAAATATATAGGATGTACTCTCTCAATGATTCTTTGATCTCGCATCGTTACGTTACGCAGAGCTAAAAGCATGCTGGAAATAATTAAAGCCTCTGCATTTTTATATTACAGTATGTTCACAGAATTGCACGAAAGCATTATATGTTATGCATTTCCGTGATTAAATTTTTCTATATTTGCTTCAACGTCTTTCGCATAATTCTTAAATTATTAGATTAAGAATCCGCAATTATTAAATTTGTATCAAACGTCCGAAAGTAAAAGAGTAGATTTATTAAAGTTTGGATTTCAAGGGGAAAAAAATTAATTGAAAATAAAGTTCGAAAACAGAATTGCGCGCGTAATTTTATTTTCAATTAATTGAGAGTCGCGACGTTTGTTCCTTCATCTCCAGGTTGTCTATATTTCGTTCAATGCTCCAACCAGCAATATCCATCAATTTCTCGGTGTTATCCTCGCGGGGAATCTTTTAATCCTCGTTCGCGCTCGAGACCACTGCAGCCTCCAGGCGAGTCCTGAGTGACAGGATCTTAACGAGCATCTGCTCCTCGAAGATGAGTCGCCGTCTCTCTCCTGGTCCTCCGTGGAAAACACTCGAAAGATCTGGTGGGTATGTCCCCCCCCCCCCCNTTCAATATAAGAACATGATTCCAGCATTTCGCTCCGTCGTCCTTTCGAAGTCGTATTCGTTCGTCCTCTCGCGCATTCGCTCCGGTACTAACACCACAATCCTGCCGGGAGAAAATATTTTTCTAACGTCTATTCCACGGATCATCGGCCCTTATAGAGGGTGACTCGGCAAGTAAGAATGCGAACCTGCTTTCTCGTGCCCACAAACAATTTTTGACAAATGGGTCCCTAAGCGACAGCCGCTGTCGTTCATGATCGTGAAAAAAAAAAAACTTTATAAAATATCTCTATTTTTGTAGAACGGAACGATTTCCTCTTTCGTATCTCATTTGAAATGACAAGCTCATGTTCTAAGTATGCCGTAATATAAACATGGTGCACGATCTCGAAGTTCACGTTTATTCTTATCCGAATATTGCATCTTGACGTATGCTTTAATAACAGCCGTGCCTGTAAGAGGATTATGATTTAGCGCAGACTGTTATTATCAGGTCTCAAAGTATATATTTCGGTATTAACTTTTTTTTTTCTTCATCTCGAAGTCGCGTTGCGCCGAACAATTCTCCAGATGACTTATCGGCCGTCGCGCGTTACAATAAAAATAGAACTTTTCGAGTAGCTCGTGCACTACCAGAGTTTTGCATTTCGAGTGTCCTGTCGTGTTCCATGTCATCCTCGTGACAGCAGACGAAATTCGAAGCGTGTTCCTCAGGTCTTATCGGATCATCGGCGCCAAGAAGAGGGACACGCGGGGTAGGTAACTTTAAAATTTCGGTGCCTGTGGTCTAGAGATGCCATCACATTTGGGGTCCACTCCGGGATTTCCTTCGGCTCCCACAGCGGGGGATAGAATGTCCGCTTTTTATGTCCATCATGCTCTCTCTCTCTCTCTCTCTCTTTTCCTCTTCTTCTCCATTTCTCGTTTCTTCCTTTTTAAGACTCGCGTAGGAGTTGTCCCCTGACAGACTGCAGTGATAAATCGCGCTTGACAATCGCTCCATGCTGCCAACGGAGAATCCTTTGGGAAGATTGATTCCTCTAGAGACGTCACGAAGGGGGGTGGGGGGAACGTGTTCGCGAAACACGTGTATCTTTAGGTCAGTTTTTTTACAACTGTCAAAAACTACGCTCGTATCTGACGCGAATTACGGAAAAAGGAAATGAAATGTATTTTAGAAAGTAATTTGTCACTGCACAGGTACAATATTTATATCTTCGACTTATATATCACGATTTAAGAATAATATTTATATGAAAAAATAAATTTAATTGTTTTTCGGTAATTAGAGATATTAATTTAGATTTTAATTCTCACAATTTTTTTTGTATGTACGTGCAAATCTCATGCGTTCATTCATATAAAATTTGTGAGACTCGAAATAATTTTTGCGAAAACAAATTGCATAAATTATATCACTCATACAGTCGATTACATAATAGGATTATAACGGAAGATTACGACTTGAAAGATTAAAATACAGGTAATAAAATCGTATCAAGAGAAAAAAGATTAAAAAGAATCTCAGATAATCGAGAAACATTCGCTATATGCAATCAGGAAATGAATCAGAATAATTGTGCAACGTGATGCGGCCGACAGTTCGAAGGATTAAATCCGAAGAAAGCTGTTTGAAACGGATCTAAAAGGATCACGCGGATCGCTCCTTCGACGTCCTCGCGGGCCTGGTCTTAACGAGCTTCTTCTCTTGCGTTGCGCACGAACGTGTGTTACGGAGAGAAGGAGAGAGAAAGAGAGAGAGAGAGATACACTCGATCCCGCTGTCGTGATAAATCCAGTTGTCGCGTAATCCTCTTCATGTCCGAGTCCTGATTGCCAGCTAGTGCTGCCATATGTCGTAGCGCCGACGACATCTCAATCAACCCACCCATCTGTCAACCCCTGTTTAGTTGCCTCAACGATTCGTGGCTGGTGTCCGATATAACGACGTACTGTGCAATCGCATCTCGAGCAATCGCCACGAGGGTGCCCGCTTCGCGAACAATATTATTTTAGCTCCCGATGTGCCCAGAATCACGTCCTGGCACGGCGACGTTTACTTTGGTTCCTGCCTCGCTACTATTCTCTCCCCTCGACAAATAAACCTAAACCGCAGTCGTTATGCATGATGCATCGCTCGCAGGATCCATTCGGAGTTTATTCCACGCCGCGATGTGCTTTGTTCGGGAATACTTGCCACTTCTGAATGTAACCACAGTAAGAATGGACTCCTGATCATAATGGATGACTCGCGGTTTGATGATAAATAACGTTTACAGAATGTGCATGTATTGCCTAAAACGTAAAAAAATGTATACTAGCAATACACACTTTTGTCATGTCTTATGTATACACACATAAAATAAAAACTGTTGCAGAAATATTTAGAGTTTTCCCTATGGGATATTAAATTTCTTTCATGGTGATTAAAAATAGTCTCGTAAATAATAGAAATGTTAACGAGTTTGCTAATGAAACATTCACGCGCCATCCCATTTTTTTTCTCACGCAACCTTATAAATCCGTCGATGTATTACAATCGACGAATCAGATTTCAAAGTAAAGGAATACGACTGTTGAACGACTTTTCCTTAATCCTTCCGGAGATCGTAAAGCAGCGTTAGAATTTCGTGAGGCTCATTTCGAGCGGTCCCAGAAACGGTCCTAGCCTACCTATGGTTCGCTTCAATTTTCCTCTCTCTCTCTCTCTCTCTCTCTCTCTCTCTCTCTCTCTCTCTCCATCTTGCCTATCTTTGCTCATCTTTAGCGTTATTCCGGAGTGAATTATAAGTGATGTCGCGTGAAGTTACGCCTTCCTGGATTTAACCTATGGCCCGAGGAGAAGAGCTCAGGGAGTAAGAGAAAGCAGATGGAGGAGACAGCAGGGAGCAGGCTAAAAGACAGAGGACTCGACGTTGACCGAGGAGGTAGGGAAGGCAGCAGGAGAGAGAGTGTACAAACGACGCTCAGGACTTGTCCAGGACTTATGGGTTATTCAGGAGACCCCTGTCGGCACAGAGGGAGGGAGGCCGTTCGATATATGCTAAGCAGCCAGCCTCCTGCATTATATATATGCACTCGGCTTGCACGTGGATGAGGGAGTCGCGATATGTGGCCACGAATGCGTGTACAACGCCAGGTACGCGGGACGTCTCAGAATTCATGTATTTTCGCTAAAAAGGATGAACGCGGCAGGTGATTACCTTAATATCAAAGTGTCAACAGTCACACGCGAATATATATATATATATATATATATATACGTACACGTACATATAATCAGATATAGATGGGCGTATAATTTTACCGATATAACCAGATAATAAAACGAGTCTCGCTGTAATAAAAATTTGATTGACTCGATTGTCGAGATGCTTAATGCTGAAAATCGATATTTATGAGGAAATTCATTCCAAGCTCGGATAAAGGATCGTAATCAGGAGAAAGGGCGTGGCATCTGAGTCACCCTGTGTACAGACGCCCACATCGTTTGCTCTCGCGATGGCGAAAGTGAAAAATATCTCGCGCAACGGCAGCAGCAACACGTACGCGCGTGCCCGTGTGTACATTGAAATTGCGTGTACGCACGTCGCGTACGCGCACGCACACAGGCGCGAACGCGTTATTAGATCTCTCGAGGCAGCGAGCCGAGATATCGGCGGGTATATGCCAGCTGGCGCTGATCTGGTCGTTAACCTCGCGGATCATTTTTGGAGCACGTTAACACTGGACTTTTCTCAGAAAACTTGGCGGAATTTGTCGTAAATCACGGCGCGCCGCCGTTGCAACGCTGGACGTGCGTCTGCAGCGACTTCGCGTTCAAATTCAGAATATCGAGATTTATCGCTCTTTCCGTCACGATGCACGTGATGGAATTGGGCGAGCCACTCCCCCATGCGAAACAGAATCGACGTCGCGAAATAGACATTCCGCTGTATACGCGGAACGATACTTCAATCGACTACAAGTTAAAAAACAAAGGCAAGATAACAAATACCTTCCAAAAAATGGCACAATAATTCCTTTCAAAAGCCCCGTCTCTTTCCGTAAAATCCTTCGTATTTTATTCCGCTTTTATTATGAATAAATTCCCCTATAATCTCGTTACACTCGGCAGTAGATCTATTCGAGATCCCCATACACACACGGTATATTCTCCATGGCGACCTGTCGTTCACGCTATTGATGCACGAGACACGGCGGCATGGAACGGGAATCGACCGAAAATCGCGTAGCTCGCATTGTGAGTAGGCGTCGCGTGAATCCAATATTTCCTGTTCCTCCGATCCGCGCCTCCATCTGCATTTCCCCCTCCTTCGTTCTCCCTCTTTCTCTCGCAATATCCCTCTTTATCTCGCCCGTCCGCTCCGTCTCTTCGCTTTTAAGAACCTCGCCACAGGAGGATCTCGTTATACTCGTACCGGATTTCATATTCGGAAGGTGTTGGGTTTCTGACCCAGAATCTCCCCCTTCACGGTCCTCGCCGGTGGCAGACCCCGTTGAAGGCAATTCCGCATGGGCCCCGCACTTCGAGGTTCAGCCTTTTATTCGACCAGCCTCGAAACTGCGCCCGTCAACTTTATTCAATACCATATTTTGACAGCGGAGGACACGTCGCACCGCAGAATTTCGCGGTTGGTTTCGCGCCTTTGCGCTACGCACTTATTTGCTCGTTTTATTCGCTCGGGATTTATTTCCATATTCGCCTCGTGTTTCGAAAATTCTAACTAAAAAGTGCACAGAAAAAAAAATTAATATCAAATCAACAATTCATTGTTTTATATATAAGCAAGAATATAAAATCTTAGAAGAATTTATAATCTTAAACAGATATAATTTGCTTACATGGAGAAAATTTTTCTCTTCACGTAAGCAAATTATGTCTGATTAAGATTATCAAATTCTTGAAGATTTTATATTCTTGCTTATATATGAAACAATGAATTGATTTGATATGATCATTTTTTTCTGTGTGACATATAAAATTCTTAATATTCTTAAGTAGAATTTTGTTGAGATATTTGCATTTTGCAATTAACGCGACATCCAGCTTAAAGAAAAATTCTGATGATTACTATGGAAAATCCTGTCATAAAATGTATACAAAAGAAACTGCTGTTACGTTTATATTTTCTTTGGTCAATTTTTTAATTTTTTGCAGATTTGGTCTCTCTACACATTAATGTTATGTATATTTTTACAAATATTAAAAAAACTAATAAAATTGCAATTTGTATCAGTTACTTAATTTTATACATATTACAATAAAGTTCTGTTCTCAAGTCACTGTCACACTTCAAAATATTATTTTCTATAGTCTTCGATCTCTACGAATTCTTTTACAAATCGCATGGTCACTCCTTCTAATAATACTTCACTGTCTTAAACATCTTATTCTCACCCCTAGTATCCGCTCTATTATTCGGCGACCTCTCGTCAACGCCGTATTTTGACAGTGTAGAATACCGTAGCGTGTGAAATTTCTCCGGCTGCACTCGTACCTGGCAGCATTTTTCTTTTATATATTCGGCTCTTTCAAGGGGAGTAAAAAGTACTCCTTTAGAATTATTGCGTCTCCAGACAGTAGTTGAGCGAGTTGGAGACTGTACCACGCGGCGCAATGGCTTTCTTCAAAAAGTTTGAAGTATTCAGGATATCGTACTTCCATGAGTTCTAAAATAGCCTTTTTTATTTACCATTTACTCGTTCCGCTTCTTTTTCTTGCCTCATTTATTTTAATCTTTAATGTTACGAGTTTTTTTTTTCTATGCGCTCAAGAAAGTGTCTGAAATATCTTCGCTACAGTTGGAATATTTGCAGTTTTGTAATCTGATTAATAAAAATAATTATAAGTAATTTTTTCTCTTTCAATAGCGCACTATTTTCTTTTACCTGTTAATGTGAAAACCATCTATGTATTAAGATATAAAGATTCTGTCGTACCTTCCTCAAAATACATCAGATCCTAGATCTTTATCTCCGTACGAGCAGACCGGCCAAATTCAACAGTGGTCGAAAAATTCTTTCTGCTTCTTATCTACCATCATGGCTCTCGTGAAGGTGGCAATAATTTCGTATTCGATTCAACGGATACGGTCGATAGTCGGTGGTCGGTGGATGGGATGGTAGATGCAAGTTGTGTGAAAAAAAGGTGCTTATAGTTCGTTCCGTACAATCCCTCGTGACAATTGTGCCTGGCAGCAGTTGCAAGGGTCGACGCCTTTACTGAAAAGGCTTTTTTCCCTCTTTGAACCTCTCTTTATCCTTCTTGCCAGCTCGCACGTCTCTTTCGTCGCTTTCTAGCTCTCGCGCTCGCACGGTAGCAGACATCAAAGGATCTTTGGTACGGCGACATGCTTCCACCCGCTTAGAAAGTTCCCGTATAATCGCACGGGAAGAGTGCACGGGAGGAAGAGGTTGGTGCCACCCTCCTTGACTAGATAAGAGGCGGAGGTAAGCCGCGGTAACGAGGTCATACTCGGGGAGCGTCGTCGGCGACGATGGGGAGAGAGACGATGACGAGCTGAAGTTATCTTTGATGCCGGAAGGATTATGCTTTACCTTCCAACGCGCGGGAATGGAGTGGACTGCGCCGGATTAACGATCATGAAAGACTCCCTGCGGAGAATATACGCGCGAATTGGATTATCTAGCAGAAACGTACCGAGGCGCAATTAATTATTATCCGTTAGACCTTTATCCTTGTGAATCGAATCGTATATTATTCGTAAAGCAGTAAATTTCTAAAAGGAAATAACAACAAATACCTCATGGCTGTTTCCCTAATACTATATTCGCCGACATTCGCTATTCAAAGCCATTAAGCGCACCTGCCTCTGTTGGCTTCTTTCATGCCACTTCTGATATTCTCGACAGAAATCGATTTTTCGAAGCAGGTAGTCCAAACGTAGGATTCGTGGGTTTTTCAGAACTGGGAATAACTATTTTCGAGGGGACGCTCTCGCGGGATCGTCTTTCGTTCTTTTTACGACGATCGCCAAGACGGGCACCCGCACGGGACGATGCGCGGCGCGGCGAGAGGAACCTGGTCGCAAAAACGACCGGTACCGAGGTCGTAGGTATACGATATCTGATGCAGAAAACCGGTAAAGGCCGCGGGGCTACAGAAAGAGCGAAGTAAGGAAGACGCGGAACGGGCCCAGGCAAACCGAAGGCAAAGACACGACCGTGGGGGCAGCAAGGCACATTGTCTTCGGGTGACTTAAAAATCCAACTCGTGCCTCGTTAAGCACGCTATCAGATACAACCGCAAAGGATAGACCCTCGCTAAGGGAGAACACGACGTGTGTCCCGGTCCCTTCCACGGCAGATTCTCCTTCTTTACTCCCCCGATACTCCACCTTCGCTCGCCCACGTAACCTTGCAGCTCCTGCACGCCAACCTTCGCTTCGGTTGAGTCGTCCGGTAGCATAATATGTGTTAAGCGTGGGTCCGATGGGATGGGCGAAAATTTAGCGAAGCGAATGCGCATCACGCGGTAATTTGTCGTTCTCTCTGCGTACGCTTCATATCCCTGCAGGTGTTAATTATTTGTGTGTTTAAAGATAACTTAGGTAAACAAATTTTCCGTTTTTTTTTTTTAAATTTATATACAATATATTAAATGCTGTATAATAAATATTATTATACTATAGTAGTACTAGACTACTCGTACTTCTTTTAAAATGAAGAGAACTGATTTTTATTAAAAATATCCAAAGTTTTAATAAGTAAATCGGATACGCTCTATCGAATAGTGATATTTTCAATTTTTTGTTCCGATTCGGATTACACGCAAAAAAAAGAAACTTTTGTTTCCAACATTTTTTTCTGTAAATATCTCCATTAATCCTAAAATGATTTTAAAAGTAAATGTGATGAAAAAAAAATTAAATAAAAGATTAATAGAGGTATATTTTTAGCAAAATGTTTGAAACAGAATTTTTTTGTATAATCTAAATCTATAATAAAAAGTACTTTTTTTCTTCAACTACAAATTGTAAAAAAGGCACAGGTTTGGGATTCTCTGTATAATTATAAATTCCCAAATAAATTATTAAAAGTGTCAATACATTTTATGAAAAACTGTAAGTGCTTCTAGGAAGCTCTGTGTTTCATAAATTTCTTTTTACTATCATATTTTTATATTTTATTTAAAATGTTTCTACTTCATCATAAAAATTAATTTAAATCCTGGTATTGATAAAGACAATAATTCTTATGGCACTCTATATAGCTTTCGAATTGTCAAGATTTCGTGACACTTGAAATATACGAGTAGACATTTTTATTAATACTGGAGTCACACGATACGTACTGCTCTCGCAGATTTGTGGGACAAACGCACGCTATGTTAATTGTAACATGAGTGGAATAGAATGAGTCATCCACTTGTAATCTGTATCAGATAATTTCTTATGCAGGGGATAAAACCTGCGAACAAATAAATATTCCCTTTCTCTTAAATGCATCAAGTCACGCTATTAATTTGATAAATTCCGAATATTTACAAATATATTACAGATACTAATTTCTAAAAAAGATTTGCACGTCAATTTATATGAACATGAAGAATTTAAATATTTTATAAAATTTTTTTTTTAAGATCTTTTCTGTTAAATGAAAGATAAATTTATGTATTTCAGGACTGGAAGGAGAATTATTTTATGTCAGGGAGGGCGTCGTAAACGAGTACGCTATGAAGTTCGTTGTTCCTGTACCAGCGCTGATTCACAAGCTCCATTTCACGTGGGAAAACATCGCTGGTAGACCGGTAAGTTCGTATAATAAAATAATATAGACATTTTAACTGCTGGCACGTAATTGTACAGACAATTGTGTCGTAAAAAAAAAAAACGTCGGTAGTAAAGATATAGTGAAAGTTAAATGAAGATCTAACTATGCGATTGTTGAGCAGTGGTACCTTGAAAGTCTGACAATTTAATTTGCATTAATTGTACCGGATGACTCTCATAAAGCAGAAATTTGCCTTTAAAACGAGTTAATCATGAAATATTTAGAGCAGAAAGGCGTCTCCGACTTACGTTTTAAGATTCCGGTGTTGTTAAAGTGTTACGCAAGAACAAGTGCAAAAGATTTTGAAGAGATAGAATTTAAAGTGAGCAGATAACGCGGTGGTCGGGGACAAGAATTATCCATGCGCAAGATATTTACGCGCACAATATTCTCGGCGAGTGCTTCTATGTCTCTTATTTACGTTCCTCTGACTTTTCTTCCATTCCTCCCGCGTCTCTTTGCGCTTCTCCGCCGGGATTAAAGTCGCCCGCGGCTGAGAAATGCTGAAATTGCTCGTTAACGTAGGAATTCGCGTCACCGCACGTAAGACACTTCACGGACGGATCTCATCCGACGAACCTCAGCGTTTTTCAGGGTTCAGCGATCACACCGTCCGGCCATTCGAGACCTTTAGCCGATCTTTATTCGCGTTTCTCCCGTGTCCTTATGGCGCGTCGCACTTATCGGGATTATCGAGGCATATCGTACCTTTCAGTTTTTCAAGTTCTCGGCGCGTCGCAATGGCGTAGTCTTCTCAGTTCAAGAACAAATGAAATAGGCAACGTTTAATCTTAGAACTGGAAATTACGACGTACTCGTTTGTCAGAGAGCAATTAATTGCCTCGGATTCCTTCCCATGTTTTAATTAAAAGTCCGTATTTTATTACATCGCATCGGTGCGATTCGCTTTTTCATTTTTCATCGCACACGTAAATACGTTCGTTAATATTATTAAAAATTTATCGATCGACTTCTCATGCTTTTTGTCTTGAATAAATAACCAGCGGGCATCCTACCGTGCGAATTAATTTTATGTTACTCTTAATGTAACGACGCGGCAGACGCCGCGTGATAGTTACGACGGTGAGAATCGCGCAGCTGCATATTCATGCGGGATATAAAATCGAAACCAGACTATCTCTCTTTCTCTCTCGTCCATGAGTCATCGGCGAAGCCTCGCAAACCACTTCTGCCCGCTGTCCGCCGCGTCGACATCCGTGGTACATTGACAAAGTGGCGGCGAAAAGTGGGCAGAATGCGGCGGGGTGTCCGATTGACTCGTCGACGATGCGCGGAAAAAAAGGATGGATCCGGGAGCGGGACAAAGTGGTCCATCCACTTCTTCCAGTTGTCTCGGCATATAGCAGACAGCTGGGGCCGGGGGGGGTGAGGGGGCTGAAGAAGGAGATGAGGAAGACTGACGAGCGACGCAAAGACATCCGTCACCTCCGCGGCAAAACCGAGTGGCTTGAATGGTACTTAAACCAGCGCCTGTCCGTCAATCCTGCGGGAATTGTGTCTCGATAAAGCGGTTTTAGGACGCGACGCGACGCGCCGTACACGTCGAATTATCAGGGGAATCCTCCTGGCGACTTTGCATTCAATTTCGATCGGACGTTTGCTACGTGGATATTTGTATAGCGCGGGTAGCAATTTTCCTTTCTTCCGCGCGCATCACGCAACATCGTTTGTATTGACGATGAAGCATATGGCGGATTTGAAAATTAACGAGAGACTACAGCTACATTGTGCGAGCCGTACGCGGTTATATGGGAATTTTTCCCGAAGCTATATGAAAATTGACATCCTTTGCAAAAGGGGACATTTTTTTCAAAGAAACGTTCCATTCATACTGCGCCGCGGCGTCATTGTTTTGCCATCTGTCATAAGCAATTACACAGTATTTGTTTGCGAAAGAAAGAACAGATGATCGAGTACATTTTATATTTTAATTGCTATAATTATAATTGTATAATTACATATATTTCTTTTTCCTGTATTCTCTCAATTATTATGAAACAAAGTAATAGCTGTTCCTTTGTATTCGAATTTGTATTTTAAGAAAGTTACTGACGAAAAAATAAATTGAGACTCAAAATATCATAAAAAAAATCTCATCTCTCGTTTCGTCTAGTTTCTTAACTGGAAATCCGCTAGTCCATTTGGGAGAAACTGCTTGGCTGGCCACATAGTGCGGCAACCACGGTCTTCGTGGCCGTAAAAGACCGCAGGAGAGCGTTAGATAGCAGTAGCGACAAGCCGGCAAGTTGACGAGGTACTCTCCTCGTGGCCAGCCGAGAACCGATCATCACTGCGAGCTAGTAATCAGCTGCGAGCTCGCTGCTGCTTCTCTGCATCACCTAGCTTCGCTTCCTTCCACCGGCCCTTCTACCCCTTACCCTCCTCCGTCGCCGTTTTCTTTCCACTCTTGTTCTCGCGAGTCCTCTGGACTCGCTTTGCTCTCGCTGAACACAAATTGTCTTCCGAGAATGGTACGCTCGAGATTATAGTTCAACGTTCTTGAGATTATGACGGAGCGGTAGCCGGCCAAACCTCACGCTCTTCGACATTGTTCCGTCTGTTTTGCGTATCCTTTGCGAGTTCAGCTCCGTACTTATCCAACGCTCGCTAGTGCGCTCCTTTCCTCAAACCTTTCGCACTGCACTTCGTTCGTTCGAGCACGTTGATTGATTATGTAACATACGCTTTTATTTGTTAACTAGAATCTTTCTGCAACGTTTTCTTCCAAAATTTCTAACAAATTAACAGAATATCTAAGATAGACGTTAATAAAACAAAAATGGAATTCTCAATGCTTTCAGCTGCCGTATACGATGTCCGTGGATATCAGCAATCCTTCGGTGCTGAGCAGTACCCTGAATATATCCCAATTCGGCGAAATACCCGTCGGTGGTTTGCAAACATGGGCCTTATCATTACATTGCGGGCCCTACAACGTAGAAGTCGATCTTTCTCTTCGAATAAACGTCTCGCTATCGAGGAAGAACACCACCAGCTTGGAATTCAAGCGAAAAAAAATCTGTATGAAGAAAGAGAGTTACACCGAGCCCGAGGAGGTCTTAGTCGCTGCTTCTGACTCCACTTCCGGTGGTCAGATTTTTTACGTGGCGATTGGTTGCGCGTGTGCGTTCATGGCGGCTGTTTTCGTCCTGATTATGGCTTACTATGTACGCGATAAGAAGGCCAGGAGACATCGAGACCCTCTTCAGTGAGTGAAGCATACTGCTAAGAGAACCAGACAGTCAACCAATCTTTTGAATATACATGAAAGATTTATGAATTGCAGGGAATCCAGAGGACTTAGCTCAGCCTGCAGTATGGAAAGGGGCACTGGAGTGGGACCGGCGCAAACATTTTTGTCACCGGAAACACCTCCACCCACCTCCGCTGCGTCAGCATCGTCTTATAGAAGATTGGACGAGCGTCCCAACAGAGAACTTCACGAAAGAATCCAGGAAATCACCGTGCAAAGGTAATTATCGCTTTTTAAATCAAGAAAAATTAAATTATTAATAAAATGGAATTAATTTAAATATCAAATTCTTTTTTTACGGAAACAATTTGGCTGATTATCAATTTTCAGAGATAGATTATTTATTTAATAAGCGTCATGAAAATAAATCTTTCGATTTGTTTGCTAGAAAAATATGTTGAAAATTGTAGAATTGAGTGAAATAATTAATCTCTTTGCGTTACAGATGCAGGGTGCGTCTCCTTAGTATTGAATTGGAAGGAACATTTGGGCGCGTGTATAGGGGCAGTTACCATGAAGAAGGCGCTTTATCCCCGAAGGACGTACTGGTGAAAACTGCTGCCGAGCACGCATCCCAATCACAAGTAGGTTAATTTGAAACGATTCTCAAATTACACTCTCGGGAATAATCAATCAATATAAGAAACATGTATATTAACTATCTTATTTGTATTATTTCAAAAAATAGAATATTATTTATATTAAAAATATATTTATTAAAATATATTAATTAAAAATATAATTCTTTTTCTTAAAATATCGCCAAGATGATACGTTTAAATATAATTTTTTTTTAAATTTTTGAAAAGGTGGCCCTTCTATTACGAGAAGGTTTAGCTCTGTATGGACTCAGTCATCCAGCATTACTTCCGGTCCTCGGTGTTTCCATTGAGGACAGAAGCGCGCCTTTTCTACTGTATCCACACACGGGCTACAAAAATATGAAGAGATTTTTATTGAGATGCAAGTTCAGTAACGAAGGACCTCCGAGGGCTCTCACCACGCAGGAAGTTGTCGAAATGGCACTTCAAGCCGCCAAAGGTGTACAATATCTTCACAAAAAGAGGCTCGTCCATAGAGACTTGGCTGCCAGAAATTGTGTGTAAGTAAGAACAATGAATCATTACAAGTCTTTCCGAGACATACGACATTGGTCCCCACTAAAATGTAAATCTACTAAACATATTTTACATCCTCAATTAATTTTACGCGTTCTATAAATCCTTGAGTATCCTTAAAATTTTTACTACTAGATATATCGCTTACAATAAACCTTGGCTTCGTGTTTTTTATATTGCTGTACAAAGCTAAAGTCGCGCGCGTTACGTCTCGTTACCGAATTAATTGCGCGCGTAGACTTAATAACCGTGTTACCGTAAATCTTTAATTACTAGTATCTGCCCGAGTTCCATTTGGGGAAAGCACTAACGATATGGTAATGAAATCATTCTCCAACGACCATCGTCTCAAGTTCACCGATTTTTATTTTTCAGGGTGGACGATGATTTGAGAGTACAGATTACAGATAACGCCTTGGCGAGAGATCTGTTCCCACAGGATTATCACTGTCTCGGCGATAACGAAAATCGCCCTATCAAATGGCTAGCGATAGAAAGTTTACTCAATAAGACTTTCAGCACAGCCTCTGATGTGGTAAGCAACGTATACGAGTTAAAATAAAAAAATATTGAAGAATAAATATTAAATATCAAACATTTATCTGACATTTTTTCCCTTGATAATGTTTTTATTTTTTGACGAATCAGTTTTAAATTGAAATCTTTATTTTACATTTATGGTTTATATTACGATGATGTTCATCTTATAGTAATGTCACGTAAATGTTAAATGTTATATTATTCTACTTTTATCACGTTATTTTATCTGGCTTTAGTGGGCGTTCGGTGTTTTATTGTGGGAGCTAACGACGTTGGCGCAACAGCCCTACGGAGAAGTGGATCCATTCGAGATGGCATCTTATCTCCGAGAGGGATACAGGTTGGCGCAACCGATAAACTGTCCGGACGAGCTGTTCGCAGTGATGGCATATTGTTGGGCGATGTCAGCGGATGAGAGGCCAACATTTAGTCAATTGATTATTTGTCTACAAGATTTTCACACTCAGTTAACGCGATATGTTTAATTGAGAGTGTTCACTGGCTGTAAAGTAGGACTGAACTTTGCTATTAAGACGACTCCACTTCTAAACATATCGAAATTTTTATTCTCAGGGGGGATAAGGGGTCTAACATCAAGATGCAAGTTAGCATCGTTAATTATTGAATTATTTTTAATTTGATAAGTGTGATATTACCTGTTCATGTTCAACTCATAGCTGCGTTATGACCGGAAAAGTAATTCGGCGCGTAGTCGGTTGAATTTGAAAACAGATATATAAAAATCACACAAGTAAAATTTAAAAAAAGCACTAAGATCTAACTTGACTGTAGAAGGCGTTCTTATTTCAATTTGTATGTATTACATTAACGGTCGAATATCTCCAATTTTATTGAAGTCTTCTGCTTGAAATTTTAATATAAAAAAGCGTGTTCTATATTGTTCTAGTACTTAGGTCCTAGTATAATATAAGCGTTTTTATAGCAGTCATTTATAGATGTAATAGATTCTAATGTAATATAAGCATCATACGTCACTTTTCTCTTCAAAACTGTGCAATTAAGGAAATTACTTAAGGAGTAACTGTCGGTCAAAATTTAGAATAGAATCTTACTGTTGCGATGATTTTCATACATAATAAAAAATATTCTAAAATTTTAGCTACACACATGTATATATGTAAATTGCATATATATTGTGTGTATAAAATATATAATATGTATAGTTCTATATTATATATATAGAATATATATATATGTATATATTTCTAAAATAGCGATGTGTTTTCAAAACATTCTGTACAGCGAATGATCATAGTATGTAGAAATCGCGTGAATTATTCATATATTATAAAAGTTAAGACTGAATTCCCATTGTTGCGCCACGTGTTTGGCGCACGTTCGACCTGTGTCGCCCATCATTACCAAAATCGGCGAAAGTACGTCAATCGTGCACTGCCAGCCCCATTTTCGGAAACCTGTACTGCCGGTGGCGAAACGGCGAATCTGAGCCATGTGATACGCGCTTTTGCTTGCCTACGTGAGTGTATTTCGAGTGTGCCAATACCTTTTCTCTTTTAATTCTCTTTTGTATTTTTGTACATAATATATTTTTAAGCCGTGTGCATACGCGTTGCGTCGATGAGTATACGAGTCGCGCCTAGACGAAAGAATCCTGTGTACATAATTAACATGTAGCGCGCGAGACTATAATTGTACATACTGCAGGCGTTGCGAGCCTAATAAATTTCTATCTATACGACACAGAATGACAGCGTCGTTACTTTTGTTTCCGTCCACCCTCTCTCACGACTGATCCGTCACTACAAAAACAGCCGTAAACGTCATTCTTTCTAGGACGAAGCACGGTTTTAAACCATTCACCGGTTATTTCTGGCGAGTCTTCCTCCGTGGTGAAAGGAAGGGTGCAAACGCCCTGCGGAAAGAGTTTCTGTTTTCTCGGAAACCGTTCGTCAAAGCCATATGTCACATCCTAAACGAGTCTTGTAATTCGTATGGCAGCGATGGCGATGTTGCGTGAGAAAGTTAACCCGGTCTTCACTATATCTTCTTTAAAATGATAAATATTATCGAACGCATTTTCATATTTTTCCTATTTGTGTATAATATGATGCTATTACATGTACAACTAATATATTCCTTTTTTAATTACAAATGAATAAATTATAGATAGAGTAAATTTTTGAAAAGATAATTGAAATAATTCTTTACAATTCTGCAACAAATAAAGATTATTTTTTATACCAAATGAGTAAGAAAAAGTAAGAAAAAGCACTACATTGTGCAGAAATTTGTGTCAATATAAAGACTTGATTGGCATTTTTGCTACATTTTGTGAATAATTAAATTATATTCAAATAAATAATTGTATCCATAATACTTTAGAATTATTGTAATATTTATAAACATCAAAGCAATTTTATAGGTAATTTATTGATATGGAAATTCGTATAATGCATGCAAATTCGATATCTTATAAGCTCTGCAATATTAAGCGTTTGATTAAAATAAAACCATTTTCAATAAAATAATTTAATTCTTTTATTCGTTATAAACATGTATTTCGAGTTGAATAAATAATGCCATAAAAAAAATATTACAATTAATTTTAGAGAATTTAAATATACTATCGCAGCCATTATCAAAATACACTGACGCGCTATTACCTACGCTATATTAAGCCCCTCTTTCGTAGCTATAAATCGTTTTATCTGGAATCTATGTTGTTTATTCTCGTGCTTTCTGTTCGGCATTCGCGAATAATGACGCTTCGTGAAACACGTTCCGTGGGAGCATGAACAGCCTTGGGCAGCTAGAACATTAATTTGCAGCATATTTACACTGTCAAGATACGTCTCCGAGTATACTGCTGGTGATTCCCCAATAATGCGAGCCCGATTAGGTACGCTACATTAGGCACTCCGTTTTCTACGCTCCGTCGAGTGAACGCTGCCTGCTCGCAAGATCGGCCAAGGGTGCTTGGAAAGCCGGAAACTAGTAAAAACACGCGTGAAAAAAGGCATATATTTATATAGTCGGCAAGCAAACGCGTAAGGTTTAATTGTGCGAGAACGGCAGGAGCTCGCTTAGATGCGCTTTTTACGACGCAGTCGCGTCGCGACAGTCGTTTCCGTCGAACACTTCTCGAGAAAACGGACGAACAATCCGGCGGAGCTTGGGGAATCGGTTACAAATTAGTCACCGGCGCTGCGGCGCGTTTCGTTTCCTCGGAAATGGGCATTCTTCGGCCACCGCGGAATACTCTCAAGCCTTAATGAGGATTCTGCGTCATGGCGCGACCGTGATGTCCGAGTCTCGTAATCGCCGATCTTAAGAAAAGGATTTACGTAACGCGATATCCTGCGGTTGTGCCTGGCGATCCGCCACTGCATAATTGCATCTTTGGCACGAACGACTTAAGCGCGGTCGCGATATTCAGCTGCACGAAGGTTTGGCGCCTGCTATACGAGTGAATCATTATTCCGTGAGGCACGAAAGGAAAGGCTGATATGACACAGGAAAGGATGACATCGTTAGAATTCTAATTTATTTACTGCACAATTGGTCTCGCACCGCTTTTAATTATAATAATTACACCAAATGACGGAGGTAAACTTATAAGCCTTTTAACGTCGTGACAATAAAAGAAGTTCTAAAAAAAAAAAGAAAAAAACAAAGACAGTGATTAGGGAGAGGATCGTCATCAGTTTTGTAGAGCTGAAAGGGGCAACGAGGGTTTTAATGAATCTCAATGAGGCCGTTGCGCTCTTTGTTTGCGCTGGGATTTAGCCAAACAACGTGGAGGGTGACAGGATTCGAAATTACTTCAGCAGTGATGTGTTGGCTGCAACGGGTCATAACGGGGTGCATTTTAGAGCGAACACTTCGCTCATCGTAACAGGCGCGAGATAATGTCATTCAAGAGCATCGTACCCTCCGCTAAGCTATTCACGATGAATCATTATTATGGCGAGCCTTTGTTCAGCGCGAAGGTAAATGTACTGTTCAAGAAGTAGAGGTTGTAATATGCATACATTACTTTAGCTTCTATTTGTCAGCGTTAATCACATATTAAAATCGCATACTTCGGAAATATAATCAAAGATAAATTAGTGACAATGGAACTAAAAAAATATGTATATACACAGTAAAAAATTGTGCGTACATATGGGTCCATATGTTAAAATTTTCTTGTGTTACCACGTTTTGGTTACTATTTCAATGTAAAATTAACATACCACTGATATGCTATTATTTTTATAACATTTTCATGTGTTACATTTATGTCAACTTTATAAATTAACACTTTGTGTATGTCTCTTAGAAATGGAATATTATTTTGAGTACTTTTAACACAATTATTTCAAATAATCAACATGTCTCAAAGTTAATTTAACATGATTACGAACGAAAATGTTCTATTAACATTTCTTATGAGTAAAAATAAATGTTAAGTATCGTGTCAATTACTTGACATTTTTAATTTGTCAAAAGTAACACGATGAATAAGAGTTATTTTAACTTAAAATTTAGAGTGGATTTTCTGAGACATGCAAAAATGTTAAAAATTTTTTACTGTGTATCTTGTTTTCCAGAAGATGTAATCAATTAGCAATGTAAAATTCTTATTTGTCAAGTTCTTTTAATAATGATCTTATTTACATATAATGGTGGTTCATTTATATTAGTACAAGCTTTTTATGAATCGAGAATTTATGGATCTTGCGATATCAATCTGAGGAAGCAATTAAAATCACTGGTCCGAATCCTTCGAGAAAGGTACATACTTGCTTCTTCAAGTCCACCTTTGTTACGCTTTACGAGTTGGAGGCCATTGCAATTTTCTATAATAATGATTGTCATTACTATATATACGTCCGCTTTGAGTATTTATCCCTTCCTTGAAACAACATAGTGATATAAGTTTTTTATGAAAAATCAGTGTCCTCAGTATATTCACAAACGAACGATGAAAATGCAAACGAGAATAATTCTCGCAGGTTGTTTTGTGATTGTAATGTTAAATAATTTTGGGACGGGTATCGAAGTTTCGTCGAAAATCGATTTGGATTCTGACGAAAATGAAGAGACATTAGGTAACTCGACCTTCGTCACAATTGTAAATCCAAAGAAATCTGCTAGTCCGGACTCAGGCTTACGTGCGTCTAAACCATCGACATACGAATACATCTTGCGTCATGGAAGTGAGTTCGTAAAAGCAAATGAACCGAGAAAAAGAAGGATTTATCTATCGCAGGTAAATAATAAAAAAAATAATGGTTTCGCAAATTACGAGTTAATATTTAGTTCCATAAGCGATAAATGAGACGAACGCTGTAAAATTCTACCTATTTTTGAGGATTCAAAGCGTGTGACTCACTTAGACATTTGTGCATCATGACTATTGATTTTTCAATAAAAAATGGCAATGTCATAAAGTAACTGATTTTACAATCTATGTACATCCATAAGAAATATTAAAAGAAAAGTAATGGACTATATGTAATTAATAAAAAATAATTCTTAATAAAAATATTAAATTTAACTTCATATTAAGCTTACGTTTAATTTAAGCTAATCTTTAATGTTTAATTTAATGTTTAAATTTATGCATTATACAAATTATTTAAATTAGAAATTATATCAAAATAATCAATCAACTTTATTTTGCATACAAACAAGATAAAACTAAGAAATAATTTACTTCATTAACGAATTTCGGGAAATATGCAAATGAAGTTAGTAGATCAGAATATTCGTCTAGAATAATCTTCAAGTCTGTATTAATATTAGATGTAATCATTAAATTAAACTCAATTTAAATTCGAAATTATAATTAAAATATTTAATTGAATTTAAATAGATAATAATCTTTCTCTATTGATCGCACAGTCTATTATTCATTTTTTAATTTTACGTATACCAATATAGAACTGTTAAGCTATCAAATCAGTTACTTTGCAATTTTCTTGAATAAACAGTCATGAATATTTATGTTTAGTATAACGCTTCGAATATATCTAAAGTTAGGGCAATTTCATGTATTAATTCATATATTAAAGATTCATGCTATTGAACGTATTGCAAATTTATCATCGTTTTTTGAAATTCTATCAAACACTAATAATGAATATTAAGACACTTATTATTAATAAAATAATTTGATAAAATGAATAATTAACTATATTAAATTTATAATATTTAAAAGAATTGATTGTGCTGTTAGACAATTATGAGACCCAATCTCATTTTATTTTAACGTTCATCAATATTTATAATACTTAAATAATGTTTGTGCTTTATTAAAGACTCTTATAGAGTTTTGATTAATCATTATAAAAATGATTTCATTTCTATTAAATGTTATGGCATTATTTTATATAGGAAAGAAAATTAATAGCTACACAATATATTAATTATTGCAGCATTTTTACGATAATTAATTGTATTTTGTGTAGGACAATTCAGCGAAACAGCCAAAAATAATCAACAACATTGAAATTGTTATAAATAGTAACGACAGCACACCAAACGAAAATTCTTGTGAACATGGTGTATGTAACGTGACCGTTTCCTCAAAATCGGATGAAAAAGGAAATATCATCACTGAAGTACATCTCAGTATTATGACAAAAGCAAAGCCAAAGATCGATGATGTTCCGGTAATCAACGGTTTTCGAGGTGCCGGTGAGGATTATGATAAGCAACCAAGTTTTCATCCAATAAATTCGCCACGTTCAATGCATACACATTTACATCGTGACAATGTTCCACAGGTAACAAAATTTGTTTGTTTCGTTATATTTAATGCATGAAAGTTAATATTAGCGATTCAAGCTCACTTTTGATGACCTATTATAATTTGTGTATAGATTTTATAAGTAAAATTTCATTTATAATTTATGTCATATTTTAATATATGTGTTGTGTATATTTTATATATATGTGTATGTATTTTAATTTTTTTTAATGTTTTTATACAGCACATAAAATTATAAACAAAGTTTTATCTTTTTAATCATATAACACAAATTATATAAATCATTTAAAGCGAGTTTAAACAATTTCTCGTGATATGTCAGTATATAAAAATTTTACTTTTCTTTTTCTACTTGCAATAGATTCAAACTAATTATCAGGGATACCAGCCCTGGTATGAACGAACTTTCCGACGACCGCAAATGTATTGGAATTATAATTCTGGAGACTATGGTAACAATATGGGATTTTGGGATAAAACATGGCGGCGAGTGGACAAACCTATAGTGGATGATAAGATTGCACCGCCGCTTAGCAAGACCAAACCCAGCGACAACACAAAATTATAAAATAATTTAAGAAATTGTAAAGCTATAGCGATGTAAATATTACTATTGTATACGAAATGATATTAGAGTGTGTTATTAAGAAAGATTTAACTATCATGTAATAAAATTAAAAAATCATTATAAAAGCATCAAGAGTTTACTTTATGTATTATAGAAGATACAATAATATGAATATATTTAAGCAAGTAAACGTAATAATTAAATGCAAAAGAGTCAAGTGTTCACTCGATATTGCTCGAATAGAACGTGACACTAACCCAAAGAAGCTTGTTAAAATTTTTAAATCTGTATTACAAACGATTGTTTGCAAACAGATAAAAATTGTCAAGTTATTGACCATTATAGAAATTCGTATAAAAGTCACAACTTTAATTTTACAGAAAAAATCTATTAGTTCTAAGAAATTTGAGTATTTGTGAGGTAATCTTAAGAAAATATTTGAGCCTGAGTTTTGATGCCTTATGTTACAAACTTATTTTGTAATATGTAATAATTTTGAATTATACAATTTTATCATTATTATTGTAACATTGTATATAGCACACATTTAATTAATGATTATAAAGATAGGCACGATTAAGGGTGTCATTTAATTAATCGTGCACAGTGCGGAAAGAAAGTTTTCCGTTATCATTAACGCCGGTAATAGACGACTTATGGTTAATCGGTTTGCCATCCGGACCGGTCATGCTGGAGGAACTGGAACTAGCAAACACTCCGAAGCTATTACCCGATGGCGGAGGCAGTTCATCCGCAAATCTGGACTCTATTCCTGGAGCAGCCTATGACGGAGAGATCGCCGGTAATAAAGACTATAAGAAGACTGGAATCTGATTGTGTGCAAAATGAAGCATATTAACGGGACAATTTCTGTATTGCCTTTTTTGTGCGATAATTCATTAAGAAACGTAAGACTCACGGGACTGATTTGGCCACTTTGGAAACCACCATATGGGCCTAAGCCAATACTGGCACTCGAAATCTGCGGTACGCCGCCACCGTAGCTTCCGCCGCCATAATTTCCGCCACCGTAATTAGCGGCTTCACTGGCTAAACGATTGTGGAATTCCATGTTGCTGTACAATACAAATTCCTGTTTACAATATGCTTTAGAAATTCTCTAAATCTTGTAGAATAAAAAATCCCTCGAAAATTACACAAACTCAATTTTCACTCTACAGGTGTAAATTTTGACTCTTATTAAAGTGGCAAATCACTAGAAATTACATAAGCTTGATTTTAATTGTATTAAAGTGACGTTTCACTCTACGAGATTTATAAAAAATCTATATGAATAATGGATTGCGATTATATTTCAAAAGAATAATTAAAAATATTGAATGCAAATGATCTGCATGATGAAAAACTATGGGCGATTGTTAAAGTGAAGTGTAAAAAGAAACAGCAAATAATACTTACAATAATTAGTTATAGAGATAATGTTGTTATATTATTAGTTAGAGATAATGTGTTTATATATGAAATAAAAACTCTTCCAATTAAATAAAAGTTTCATTTTAAATTTAAAATAATTTGTTGACAAAATTAATAATTTTCAATACATATTTGTAAAAAAATTTCCTTAATATACTTGTTAACAGAAATCTAGAATTCATATTTAGAGATAAAAAAGATCTATTTTAATTATGTAACAGATTTAAAAGTGTTTTTCGTGGTAAATGTTAAAACTATACTGAAAAAGATAAATGCAAATGATTTCATGAATATCATTTCAGGGAATTCCGGTCAAATTAACTTTATGCTGCGAAGAGTAAAGATCAGTTATTTGCAATTTATATTACTCAAAGACTTACGCCTGATGCTGCGCCTCGATCTGCGCCTGAATTTGTTTGATCATGTCAAAATTGGGATCATTAAAAGGATTATTAGGAAATTGTCCTGGGTAAAAGAATCCAGGTCCTGCGTTATACGGATCTGCGAAAAAATAGGACATACGATAAGATTCTAATAATGGCATGTCGCGTAAAAATCATGCATATACATATAATACATGCGATAACATTCAATTATAAATCGTATAAGTTTACATAGACTATCTAAGTACAAGTACACCTAAATAAATAAATAAACAAATAAATATCTAAATGCACGCACATAAATAAATAATTATTTTGATAAATAAATATATAAATAAATATATATAAATGTATAAATGTACGCACATAAATAAATAAATAAATAAATAAACATCGAAAATATTATCATGACATTAGTCGCTTTACATAAAGTACAATTTTGTTCGGCAGAGCACCATGCATTAAAAAAAAAAAATGTCAACATAATGTCGTCAAACAAATTTTGAGATACATAATTCTGATGCCTCTCCTTTGCCTTTGACACCCAATTGGCTTCATTCTTTTGCCGATTTTTTACAAACACCGAGAAATGTCCAAACCACAGCATGCAATCCCAAGTCATTCATTATCCTCCAAAATCTTGAATCAGTCTTCGTCCTTCGATTTTTGGGCTCATGCTCGTACCTCCGCCGAAATTGTATCCAATCTGGTTTGGTGCGCTATCCTTGTTTGGTGAATTATCCTGGTTAGATGAGTTATCTTGAAATCCTCCTCGATTTCCGAAAAACGGTGATCCCGTCGGTGATTCCACCGTGGGATATGATCCCGTCGGTGATCCTACTGTGGGATATAATCCCATTGGTGATCCCATTGTGGGATATAATCCCGTCGGTGATCCCATCGTGGGAAACGCTCCCATTGGATATCCCATTGTCGGATATCCAAAGCTTCCGGCGGACGCGCCTGCAGACGCAAATCCTGGCCCGTTGTTTGTACCGGTCCATGCATAATTCGGGTTATAAGCTGGTATAGAATTGAATCCAGGATAAGCAAAATAGGGATCGAAACCAGGACCATAACCACCAAAGCCGAATCCAGGAGCACCAAAGAATGGTCCAGGAGTTGGCGCTTTGTCGTCTGATGGTCCAGGTTTCTTAGTGGAGTCTTCGTCGGTATTCGAACGTGATAGAATGTCGTCCGGTTTCTTTGTCTCAGACGTCGGTGTCGTGCTTTCTGGACTTGTGCTAGATGTAGGTGTAGTGGATGAAGTTGTTGGAGTAGTTTCGGAAGTGGAAGTCGGAGTAGTCGTGGAAGATGTGGCCTCTGTGGTAGAGGTGGTTTCGGTTGTAGATGATGTTGAAGGTGTGGCCTCTGTGGTAGAGGTGGTTTCGGTTGATGATGATGATGATGTGGTCGATGATGATGATGTGGTCGATGATGATGTGGTTGTGGAATCTGTTGAATCTGAGGAAGTCGTAGTTGTTTGACTGGTAGTAGATTCGGTGGTACTCTCACCATTCGAATCATTGATTTCTCGCTTCAACCTGGCCGGCGATCTGTCGACGCGTAGTCCTCCATCTTCGAGAAGAAACGAAAACAGAAGAGTAATTTTTTATCAATTGTTGCTACTTGAGATGAAACTCATATGGTGGATGATCTCGGCTACTAGTTGAAATAGCATTGTTAGTTGCAACATGCTTTGTGGTCATATCTCGGAATTCCATCACCAGAGACACGTAATAATGTGCCAGAAATGTTACTAGTCACAATAATATAATTAAAATGTGAATGCTTAATATAACAGGTAATAGATAACATTTAATAGATGTGTTACTGGTCATAACATTGCGCAAATAATAATGTTGAATAAAGGTAATGTGGTGCTGAAATAATTAAAATAATGTACAACATATAATACTAGGGACATTAACATTCAGAGGAAACAATATTTAAAAATCATTGATATAAAATATACGACAATTGATATCCTGGTTCTTTAATCCAGAAATTTTAAGCTACTTAATATATTATTAAAAATTTATTAAATTATTTAAAAAATATATAAATTGAGATAAAGTTTATAAAGAAATTATGTTTATCTTTAGCTTATTCATCTTTAGCTTAATTGTGGGTAAAACTTTATTTATGCACGATACATGACATTAATAATGCGATATTAAATTTTACGGTCACGTTAATTTGAAAAGCCACATTCTTTTTCGATAACATCATAGTGTTGGCAATAATGTTCGAAAAATAAATTGATTTTTGTGTAATATTTTTTATTTTATTATTTCATCTTAAAGATTAATATTGTATTTAAACATAACTATTAAAATTTGTTTAACTTACCTTTTTGTTCAATCATCTTATTATTACAAATATACACGCATTATATAAATTTCCATTTTATAGTAGAAAATATATTTCACTGATAAATTCTTCTTGTTTAAACAGAAAAGGCACATCTTGCTAAGTCAATTAGCGCCGTATATTTTATATATTTATCAACGTGATAGAAATAATCGTGTCATGCACGAGAGATTGCGAGAAGATATTGAAAAGAAAGTATCTTCTCATGAGTCAAGGTGAAGAACGAAATGAGGTCACGGTCTACGGGCGTCAAATTATCTTCGTTTGGCTAGCAGTTGTGTGAGCAGTTACGCATGTGTTTATATGCGCAGAGAAGCATGCTGCATGGTTACACACGCGAACGTCAATCTTAGTTATCGTGATTAAATATCGCTCACGCTTTTAAAAATCGCGATGATTTAATGACGCGTAACACTAACGATATGACAATTGATGTGACAATTCTTCATATTTTTAGATACTTCATTTTTGTGAAGCAATCAGCATAGATGATTTTGTCAGTTACATCGAAATGATATAATATACACATTGCATATTATTTTCTTTTCCTAAATTTTGTCATACATTTCTATTCAAACATTACGATAATTATGTGAATAAAACATTGAGAATAACGTAGCCAAGGCATGCATATTCAATTTGTAATAAAAGCCAAAATATAATAATTATGACTTGAATCTTATACATAATTTAATATTTTTTCCAAATAAAAGATGTTAGTATGATTGGAACTAATTTTAAAGTATAGATAAAGAAATTAAATGCAAATATATTGTATCATGCAAATCAATACATTATGTAAATTGTCATAAATCATAAGATTATCACAAATTATTGAAAAAACTAACCTAACAATGAGTCATAGGAATGTCATTATAAAGACTTTTGGCGAATATTTGTAGCAAGAAAGAATTAATGTCGTAAATAAAAGATTATCATCTTCATTTTTCAAAGTATCTCCACTATAATCGTACAATTTCTGAATGTTCACATGCAGAAAGAGAATAATAGCTGTCTGACGGCAAACGTTGATTAAAATCATGCAATCATTTATATATCCAGCGTGTTATCGAATTCGTCGTGGAATTTTGCCGCGTTTGCTAATCTCGCAATTATCCTGAAATTTCCGCGCACCGTCAGCTATTTCTGCTTAAATGCACGACGTTGCCGTTACATAATTTAACATTGACTTCAATTTTCATTAACCTTGATGTATGCAGCGATGTGCAATTTTTTTTTAATAATTTTATTTGGCTAACAATTTACACTGCAGAACTAGCTCGAATTCATTTACATATTGCGTCATACATTGATTGCATGAAACACTAAAGAGATTATCCGATAAGAATGATTGAAGATGAAAGAAAAATAAAATGTTATTATGCATCGAATTTTTTGATTTCTTTTTAACTACAATGAATATATTGCTTCTTAGTACGTAATTTATATTTCCACCTTGTTTTGATAAAGTTAGTACATTTGGCTGTAACAGCTAACATTTATAAAAAATTAAAAAGAGATATTTTTTTACATACAAATACATCAATGTTGAAGTTGTGATTTGTGAGTCTTAATTGCGGAAAACAATATCAATATATTTGGGGTGTCTGAATGTATATCATGTTAGTAAACAAATAAAAAATTATAAATTCACTCATGAGTGAAAAATGGAGCTTTACTTGATCGCTACTCACTGTAAGGATAACCAAAGGTGGATCGGGCCTCCGTAAAGGATCCTAGGACAGCAACGAAAGCAACCAGCGCGAAAATCCTAATATCCATCTTTCTGATTGTATCGTCGATTAATTAGTGGAAGCAAGTCAACGCGGAAAAACCGAGAAATAATAATGCTTATATAAAATATTAATATTTGTTATTTAAATATCACTTTATCGCGTAAAGACCGAATGATCCTGATGTTGTCGCAGTCTGCGAAAGAATGACTGACTCAGCTGGTGCCGCGATCATCTTATATAGCATTCACTTGTATCGACATTTCATTATCTCTTAGCACTTCCTTGTGATAGTGTGGTCGCGAAAACTTAAAAAGAAATTCTACGTCATATCATTGATAAGCATAATTTTCCAGACGCGGAATTTCCAGACGGGTTCCTAAAAATTTATTTTTATAGAAAGATTTTATTTGTTATCATTTTGATAAAAATTCGCGAATAAAATAATTTCATTATTATATCGGATTAAATAATTACATAAATTAATAGTTTTAAAATACTGAAGTAGCTTCTTTTTGTCTTCTTTTTTCGATATAACTTTCAATTAAATAAAACTCAAATTAAACTTATTTATAAGAAACAAAGACTTTTTTCCGTCTTGTAGCTTGTATAACTGTATATAAAAATTTATAGAATCATAAAACATTTATTCGCTTTTCTTAAATAACTATATTTTTTATTGAAATTTTAATTTGCAAATTTATTTAACAAATAAGATCAACTAATGACATTCATATTTTGTTGTGTCTATGATTGTTCCGCGTTTCTTCAATTTGCTCCGTTTACTGTGAATTCTGCTTATCTTAATACAGAATGGAATCGCTCAGACCTTGACAGAGATCTTGATCTAATTGTAAGTTACATCATGCTATCCTAATTTTTCTTACACTGTTTTTCTTTAGGAAAAACACATGATTTCAGTTCTTTAACTTGCACAGCGATAACTCTACGATAATAACAACTTAAGTAGGAAATAATCGTGGATGGCGGAAACATTTTCTTCTTTATCGATATCTAATTGCAGGATACATTCAATATGAAAATGATACATTAAACATCGAGACTGCAAAAGAGTTTTCCATTGAGAAGACACAAAGCGTTAACTATATAATTTTTTATTCATGCGAGCTCCTAGCGAGCATTTACATTTGTGAGACTCAAATTGTCTTTGTACGGAATTACAGAATTAGAAAAACAAAGTATTTTTCCGTAATGTTTGATTGATACGTGTGTAAATGTGTATTTGTTTCATCGTTATATAGAGTACAGAACATGTGTTTGTTTTTACAATATGGATTATTTGATCAATATAAGATTTCCTTTTTTGTAATTAGATTTTTCATAATTTCTTAACTTTTATTCGTTTTAAGGATTTCTAAACGATGTGCAACATGTTCCGCCACGTAATATCTATCCCGGAAAGATTTTAATTTCCAATTACGTATATCTTGGACGCTATTAATATCAAAATAATCAATATGTTTTTCAATTTATTCCTTAGTACTTATGATTGAAAGGAATCACATTAGATAGTATCGAGACATAGACATTAAGCATTGTTGCTTAAAATATCTCTAATATGTATCTCTTTGAGATATAAGAATATTTCTCCGTGACCTATCACATTCTGTATAATCTGATTAACTTTAGCTTCCTTTAATTGCGAAATCCAACACCGTGCATACAATCATCGACATTAATCATCATTTTTTTCAGTGATCGATATTTCAATCGTCATTAATAGTGACAGTTTGCGCGTAATTGTTTATAAATAATAATAGCCTGTCACTGAGACGATCGCGGCCGGTTTCCACATCCTGTTAGAATGATAATCGATCCAGGATAATCGCGATTACTCCGTCATTCTCTCTGGCCCCCTTAAACCCGCGCCCGAAGCTCGAGCGCGTATTTTCCAATCAATCGATCAGGATAATCCTACAAACGATTGATTATCGGCTAGTAGCTAACAAATTAGTACCCTCTCAGTTGCATTCGCGGAACTTCTATGCGCAGTTAGTGCCTCATTCAAACGAATTATGGCCAGCATGAGTAAAATGTCTTAACGCGGTGCACCGCCTTTTACCCACGATATTGTTGCTCGTTTAGTCACGGCGCGACGTGACTCAGGCGCACGTATTCTTTAAAGGAGTGATAAAAATATTCCATTCGGGTGAAAGATGGTGCAACGGAGGAATGTTAACACTCTGTACACACGTTGTTTTTCGGCATTTTCTCTACACATGTTGAGTCACGACGTTCTGAGTTAATTTTTATTACTTTTACAAGCATAAAAAAAAGTTTTCAATGACTTTTACATATATTGTCACATTTCTCGAAAATTTGTATGATTATTTAATAAAAAAATATATATAAATGTTGTAACAAATTACAGTGTTCTTAGTTTTTCAAAAAAGAGAAATTTGCAGGATAAAATTATTAAATCATATGTACAGAATATTAAAGAATCGTTAATGTTAATATAGCGACAAATCAATATTATTCAGAGAAGTTTGCATTTTTGTTTATATAATTGCATTGATGTATAAAGAGACTCATTTCTCTGCTGTGGAGTTATTTTTTTATTTTGGAAAAAGATAAGTGTGCATAATTTTTTTATTTATCTTTTAATAAAAGTTAAAAAGTTAATTCTATAATAAACAAAAATAGTACCTCTATTATGAAATAATTTTTGTTTAATTGATTTATAACCGTTTAAAGCGAGAGAAAAAGTCAAAACTGAATTAAACTTGTCTAGAATAGATATTAAAAACTGATAAATTAAATAAATTAGAATCAACATACATATTTTAACTATTAGATAAATTATCTCCGTTAATTCGAAGATGAAACAACCTTTATCTTCAGAATTTTATAGTTTTAGTTCTTGATAATAAAAAAATTGAAATGTCCCGAAAATCTTTCACAGTACCAGTTGTAGCCTTGCTAAGTAAATATTTTTTTTTTTTTCAAGTAATCGAATGACGCGACTGTTTGGGAAATACCCATCGCGGAACTTGATTGCCTTCTACGCAATAATCTGACAGCCACTTGTTCGTTCCTGGCCGCCCCATTGTTTTCGAAAGTAAGATACCACACGATTCGACTTCGAGCAAAGCAAGCGTATCTACCATGGCCAAGTGCGCACATATTTTGTATGTAGATCGATTCTAATCTATTCAAAATTAAAATTTATGCTAAAATTATATGACATTTATGGCACGAAAAATATTTGCAGAGAATACAGAGAAATTTCATCTCATTAAATACTATCTTTCAATTAAAAAGTATTAATGTATCCATTTATTTTCTAAACATGAAAATCATAAAAAACTTCTAATGAATTATTACACAATCTGTGCTTATAAATTTTTATTATACTAATATTGTACGTTTGTCACAATCAGTATCTAATCTAGTAAGAAATGAGTCGATTCAACATCGAAATCATTGTTTCATTATAAAAGCACGTAAAACGTACAATGCATACGTACGTTTGATAAACCTCAGATGAAGAGAATGCTAACCGATGAGTGATCAATTACGCATATGACTATAATTAATTCTCGCGATTTATACAACGTGGGAATTTTTTAAAGTTTGAGATTTTTACGAATGTTTAGGAATTCTGGTAAAAGTATGCTTATCACTTTTCGAACCATTAGTAACAACGCTTTGTCTTTTTATCGCATTTTTACAGTAGAATGCATTGTGTACCAAAGTAATGATGAGTGAACCATTAGACTTAGGCAAATATCTATAACTGATATACATAATGAGATTTTATACTAACTTGAGTAGATTACAAGATTTTACACGTTTCCCAGAACCTTATATAAGTTGGGAGTACCTAAGGAAGCTTAGTAAATTCAGACTTGCTTATGTGCTAGCTCTTGCTTGTGATTCGAAAAGTCCATCGAGTGAAATCATGAAATACCACGTATTATTATTGATATTCGCCATTGCGTATCAAGGGGTAACAGGTAACAGCAATGCATTTTGTTGTACTTTTCATATAAATATATCATACTATATTAAATCAGTATATTATATATTAAATTAGTTTTTGTATAAGAATATAAATTATTTAAAATTGTATCGCTAAAAATATGCAAGACAATTTAATTGTCCACCGTTCTGAAATAATGAAACACTTAAAAATTTAACTATAACTGTTTAAACGTCATTTACGATCGAAAATTTAAACGTTTGCTCATTAATGTGTAAAAGCAAAATCTTCTAAGCAAGATAATTCGCGTCGAAAGGAACTTCATTTAAATTTACGCACTTACGAGATATCAGGAATATTCTTATATTAAATAACATATTCTTTTAATGAATGAATATTGTATAAATTACATATATAATATTATAAACAGAATGTAAAACGTAGAATGCATATGTATTTTTGATAAACCAGATGAAAAGTCAAGAGATAAGTGATCAATTACGCATATGAATATAATTAATTCTCGCGACCGTACTGATAAAGATCAGCATATCCGCCAAAAATACAGGAATATCTTTAAGATAGAATTTAATAGAGAGGGTTGTGTAATAAATTTCGTTTTTCATTTTCAAAGAAAATAAACATTATTAATATAAAATTAATACAGATATGTAATGTAGGTTTTCCTCGAGGGAACCAAGTTTACCAATATGTCTCCAACCACCTGAAAGAACAGCATCGCAAAGGAATTTCATATCCAATTGCAATCGAGAGTATAGACAAGAAAACTGAACCCTCGTTTATACCCAGCCTTTTTTCTTCACCTCTCATCGTCCCACAAATTACAATACCATTTATCCAAGAATTAGGAAAAATAGAAGATGAAAACAATAATACACTCGAACAACAAAGGGCATTCAGAGAAAAACTGTTTTTCATTCAAACAGCTGTCGAAACGGTCGAGACAGTAGTCGGAATATTAGAACAGGTTTACGAAGGTAAGTTTTAAAAAATATATACATGTTTCTCTACAATGAAAATATATACTCCATTATACAAAGAAAACATGATAATTGAAAATTTTCTTTATTGTAGGCGCAAAACAAATTTTAAATAACATTAAGGCTGGAAAACATCCGTGGGCACCTGAAAACAATGCATCAGGCAATAAAACGGAAGCAAATACATCTCAAGCAACTCCTAGCTTCGACGAATCGTTGATTAATCAGCAAACTACGCCAGCTAAAATTGACGACAACGAAAAGAAGCCTGAAGATACTGAAAATTCATGGACAACTGAGAGTATTGCGTCAAGTACTGAAACGCAAGAAAATGCATCACAAACAGTCTCTACACTGGACGAATCGACAGTCAATCAGCAATCTACGCCAGATAAAAATGACGACAACGAAAAGCAGTCCGAAGGTACTAAAAATTCACTGACACCTGAAAGTACTACATCAAGCAATGAAACGCAAGAAAATACACCTCAAAGAGTCTCTATAAAGATTGAATCGACAGTCAATCAACAATCTACGTTAGTTGAAAATGATGACAACGAAAACGAATCTGAAAATATTGAAGCTTCACTGATTTGAGAATACTGCATCAAGCAATGAAACACAAAAAAGTGAAACGCAAGAAAATCTATTCATCAACTCTTTACATTTTAAATATCTTCTAATTTTAAATAACTGAAATGTGAAAATCATGTTCCAAAACTTTTCATATTTTAATGTTCATATTTAGAAATGTTACTCAACAGTTTTAAAATTAGTAATACGGATTGTATGACTAATTGTTTAGTTGCTAAATTTCGTTTCTATTACATTTAATATGTGATTTTGTATTAATAAAATAATTCACATAATTATTGTATTCTTTTAGCTTTAATCAAAATAAATACTTTAAAAATGAGCAAAATTACCAACTTCAATAAGCAATGAAAGTCATACTGTTATAATATATCAAGAAGTTATTATTCTAAATATGTTTGTGAAACTTGATAATATCCAAAACTTATACCCATTCCTACTAAACGAGATGTATGTTAAAGAATTCAAAAAGTTTATTGACCGTTGATATTTATTGGTCATTGAGAATTACAATTCTATTTCACGTCAACGATTCACCTATAGAGAATTGCTCAAATAAACGCGTTCAGCATCTTAATATTGAATCTAAGTTTCATGAGTGATTATTGAAAAAGGACAGAGCGTGAAGGATACGTGATCTGTTCTTTTCAGCTGAACTTCTCAGTATTATATATCTACATATTCATGAGGCACACTTATTAGCTGGAACTACAGAATTATTGTACTTCCTTTTTCCGATTATTCTTAGAAATTTTTTAAAGACTGAGATTGTTAGAAATTCCGATAAAAATATGCTTATCACTTTTTGAACCATTAAGTAATAACGTTTTTGTCTTATCGCATTTTTATGGCAGAATTGTGTACTATACATACACAAAAGTAAATTGAACGAAAAATGGACCATTATCCTAGGTCAAATATCTACAGCTGACAGTGAGATATAATATTACGATAATACGAAATTTATGGTTCCTTGATCTGTATATAAGTTGGAAGTACCTAAGAAAACCCAGTAAAGTTTCTGTCTTGCAGAAGTGCTTCTACTTACTTGTTGTTCAAACGAAATCACGAGTGTTCGGTATTATTGATATTTGCCATTGCGCAGTATCAAGGGACAACAGGTAACAGCTAATGTATTGTATTACACTTTTTTTGTAGTGTTATATTACTATAATCAATTTTTGAATAAATTATTCAATATAAATAGTAATGGCAAATTAGTTACTTTTTGTTTCAAAATATTGAAACAATAACAATAACAATATTGAATATGGGATTGTTTAAACATTATTTGAACATAAAAAAATACAAGTGAATGTTCATTAATGTATAAGCAAAATATACGCAAGATAATTTATGTCAAAAGAGACAGACTTCATTTAAGTTTGCACGTTCATAGGTAAAATATCCTTATATCAAATAATGTATTCTTTTAATGAATAAATATTGTGTGAATCACACGTGTAACATCATAAACAGAATTATAAACAGAAACGCAAAACATAAGATACATATGCATTTTTGATAAACCGGAGATGAAGAGAATGCTGATAGATAAGTGATCAATTACGCAAATGAATATAAATAATTCTTGTGATTTATAGGATTGTATTGATAAATGAAAATAGTAATATATACGCTAATATTCCGCGAGAAATGATGAATACAGACATACCTTTAATTAATCGTTAATTCTTTCTCTTTGAATTAAAAATACGAATGATACTTATTGTATCGGATGTATTATATGAAACTCAACAAATAAAAATTTTGAGACACAAAGAAAAGAAAAAGAAAACTATTTATATATATTTCCCCCTTTTTCATTTTCGAAAAAAATAAAAATTAATAAAAATATGTATTGTAATGTAGGTTTTCCGAACAGTTTTGAAGTTGGAACATCGCGTGATACAGACAACATTTCACTCGTGTATGAAATAACAAGGTTAGCCAAATTTATGAGTGAAAATAGCTATATAACTGTTTCAAAAGAAGCAATCGATAAAGTAATAATATTGACGAACTATTAAAGTGGTTAAACAACTATAGTAATTTGTATAAAGAAGCGCACAAAGAGTTCCAAAAAGTTCTCATTAACAGTAAGTTTTTGAAATATGTATACGACCATACGACGTTGTAATAAAAAATATATTTATAATTATTTCTTTTATTGTAGTATTAGAATCTTATAAAATGAACATGAATGCAGAAAACCAATCGGCACCCTGAGAATCACACATCAAGCGATAAAACGAAGTAAATACATCTCAAACAACCTCTACACTAGACGAATCGATAGTCACTCAACAACTTAAGCCAAATAAATTAACGGACAATTTCCAGTAGAAAACAAACGGTGGAACGATGGAACAGAAAATTATTCAAAATATTCCATCGTTAGTCTTGGAATCGATGCGAAAAGAAAGCAAATGCACCAATTAAGGAAAACGAGAGATTGGTACTTGTCAGATAAGAGAACTTGGAAGGACGACTAAAAATAATGTCAACAGTCCGAATTTTAATCAAACGGAGTAATTAAAATTGTTCAAAAACAATGATAGTTAAAAAATAAAACCTTTCTGAATACAAAAAGTCACATAAAGCAATTCACAGAAATCTTAATCTTGTATTAATAAATCATTAACAAATCTGTCACAAGATTATAAAAAAATATATAAATTTTATAAATTTTTATATTTAAGCTCGAAAATTTTAATTCAATAAATTTTTTAATTCAATCAGCCTTTTTAATTTTAAATAAATTCTAATTTTGTATAACTGTGAAAATTATGTTTCAAAAAATTATGTTTCTTGTTATTTCAATGCTCATATTTAGAAATATTATTCAACAGTATTTTTAAAATTAGTTTTACGGACTGTATGACTAATTGCTAAGTTTTACTCCTTTTAATATGTAATCTCATTAATAAAATAATTCATATAATCATTCAATACAAAAATCAAGACTCGTGAAGTTGTCAAAATAACAGTAGAAAATGCGGCAAATATGAGTCAAGCGCGGTCAAAGATGCGCAGTAAATAATAACTACAAAGGTATCATATAATACTTTAATATATCATATAATATTTTAATGTTCACTGAGTCAGTGAACATTAAAATATTGAGTCAGTGAACATTAAAGTATTATATGATATATAACCTTTGTCGTTATTATTTACTGCGCACCTTTGACCGCGCTTGACTCGTATTTGCCGCATTTTCTTCTGTTATTTTGTCATATAATCATTATATTCTTTTAGCCTTAATCATAATTAATATTCTGAGATTCTGCAAAATCATCAATCGTAGTAATCACCTATGTTATTGTTACAAAAGATTAAAAAATTATTACTTCAAATTAAAAATGTGATGAAAATTGTGATTATAACTGCCATCATGAGAAATGTACGCTAAATAATTTAAAAAGTTTATTGATCATTGGTGTCTGTCGGTCATTGAGAATTATAATTCTGTTTCGTGATTCGCGTCATCGCACAACGATTCCTCTAAAGAGAATTGCTCAAGCGAACGCGTCCTGCATCTTAATAATGAATCTAAGGTCGTGCGTGGATATTGAAAAAGGGCAGCACGATGGCACGATCAAGTCAGAACGTTTTCAGACATGGCGAAGAGCATCGGCAGCATTCTTTTATTAACGTTCGTACTGTCGTTTGTACGGGCAGGTGAGAGAAATATTTCTGGAAGATGAAAAGTGTCACTACACATAGGTTTTGAGAATGTCGATAAGAAAAAGTTTTTGTGATAAGTGCGAGTACGTCATATTGCGAGTGCCTCTGAAGAAATTTTTTTTAAATCTGACGGGTGTGCCGTGATATAGTGCTTGTTTCGATATATTCATGAAATTTTTATAATCTTAATCTTATCCTATCTTTTATCTATCTATTTTAATTTTATCTTGCATGAGTGATGTTAGTACCAAATTTTTAAAAATAGAAGAGTTATTGATATCATTATTTCTTATTTTGATGTAATGTTAGTTTAATATTCATAAAATTGAATAAATTATTGTTGGCACAGTTTAGTTTCAATAAACTGTAATAGTTAGGTTTATTTACAAATTTGAGATATAAAATGGGATTTATTCAGATTTATCTTTTACAACGCAATTGCAAAATTATAAAGATCTAATATCATTCTTATTTTCGCAATAAATTTTTCTTTATAATTAATTTATTTAAATAGCTTTTAATTTTAGATATTGACTATCAATAATGCAATTAATTGATGCAAGTATACAATTTGATATCCACATGTAAGAATGCGTACACTTTCTCCTGTCACCTATTTCTACATGCTTGAACAGAACGAATAGACGAGCACGAGCGACGATGGAACACACCACCAAAACTAACGCCCGAGTCGGTCGTTAAGATGTTAAATAACGAGGAACCACAGACACGTCTCCTTTCCCTCATCCCTGTTACGGCAACTGTCAGTTTAAATGCAGGAAATAACAATGCACACTCTGTCAGTTTGGGTGCGAATCTCGATGGTGTTAGCCTTTCCGAAAGTAACAGTTATAATCATCCTACGGGATATGGGATTGATGGGTGCGTATGAAATAATGTAGTATAATTTAAATTTCGCGTTTGTAAATTCGAAAGAGAAAAGCCAAATAATTAAAAACACGTGAACAAAATACAGATATAATTAGAAATTAAATATTTTTCCAATATCTTCTTCTAATCAATAATATTTATATTTTATAACTTAATTTCATTTTTTTTCTCAGTGACGTATATAAAAGATAGTTGCTTTTCAGATCTTCCGTTTCCGCAAGCAAATCGGCGACTATTTCTGCGGGATTATCGGGAATTTCTACCGCAGGCGCGGAAGCTTATAGTAACGGTAACAATGTTAAGACTGAAAGCCATTCGTTTAGCTTTGGTCAAGCAGCTGCAACTTCTTTCGGAGCGATCGAGAATGGACAAGCGATTACCGGCGCTGCATCTTCCGCCGGGATCTCGCAATCCTCTACAACTCGTGGTAATTATAGACAATTTTCGCAAGCTGCTGCCATCAATACGCGATATCCCTGTAGGCCGACATGGAGCAACATTGGTCCAAACAATGGATACAATGGTGAGTGCAATTATCAATTACACATTTATTTTGCTATCGCTCAGTTTTCGAATTATTAAGAAATTAATGGCATTTATCGTGTTAAAGTAGTAATTAGATTAAAAACGTCATTTTAGATCAACGTTTCAATCGACCAACATTGACTATTTCAAAACCGTGCGATGAAACACGACCGACATTGAACATTTATGCGCCTGGCACATCCAGACGAGAACAAAAGCCAACAATTCATATCTATAAATGGCAACCGAATCATAGAGTTTCCCGGCCAGATTTTATGATTGAACATCAGCTACGAGATTCTAGAAACGATCGAATTCATGGATCGACAAGTCTTCAAATTGAAAGTAAAAATTCTAAGCAAGGGTATTCTGACAGAGATTTAATTTCTGATTTCGCACAAACTGTTGGCGAACTCTTTGATATTGTATGATGAGTTAAAGATAAAAAGCGATACGTATTAACAAAATTTATTTTATAGCAAATTAGATTTTGACCACATTTGTATCATCTTGTTCTTTTTTTAAATTTTTTATCAATAGTTTATTACGAAATTAATCAAAATTTAAAGATAATATGCGAATATAATTATCATTTTTTAAAACGATGATAATTTCGCAGTGGGTTGAGTTTAGATTTGTCGTTAAACTCAAATAATTGTGCGGATCAGTCGTCCCTGTGAGATTGTAGGTCAAGATTGTAGTTCAAGATGAGTCAAGATCATAATCTTGAACTCATCGCGACATCTCTGAAATAAGCGATAGCCTGAATAACTTAGGGAATAATCGAAGTCTGTCTTATCGACGATTTTAATCATTTTTAGCAATAATATCAACAGATGGTACGTGAGTTAGAATGATGGAAAGGAGTAAATTAGATATTAAATATATTGCTAATTAATTATTATTATTAAAATTCGTTCGTAATTCTTTCAGTTGAAAAATTAAATGTTCTTTCAAATTCGTCTTAGGTGAAAATAATAACTTTGACTGATAATAATATATTGCAGAACTACTCTTTTCTAGTTTGCAAAGATTTGTAACATTTATTCAAGAATTATTAAAAATATCATCATATTTTTAATAATGACAAATATCTTTTGTAATAATAACAAATTTCTCATTTATGTTTAGAATTGTTTATTAACGAGGACAATTATTTGTTTAATGTGTTAAGTTATCCTTTTGATAAATTACATGACGTAGCACGGCTATTTCCTTAACTCATTAAAACGTACGAAGACAACAATTAATCATATACAGATTTTTAAAAATAGCACATATCTTTCCATGAATTTGATTTCTCGGAAATGTTGTGCGTAGAAGGAACACTGCCATACATATAAATAGAAAGAGATTTGTAATAAATAAAAAACAAATCAAAACAGAGTTTTGCGTATCACATACTCATTTATCAATCCAATTGATCGCCTTTCAGAATGCTATTATCTATGTAAACTGCTATTATCTATGTAAAATTGATGAAGGGATCTGAGACGGATAGATCAAAGCTATCGGTGAAAGTAGCATCTAATCTATGGCATTTGTGAAGCCTGAAATACTTGCCGATGGGATTCAAGGTCTCAGCACTGACTCACCGATCGTCTCAGTTTGACTCACAAAAAACTATAGCAAAAATAATTATCGTGGAACCAGTCGGACATTATTCGCGAGTGATTCGATTATTTATACTATATAATTAACGAAGAGCGAACTGACATTTATTAAGGGACGTAAAGTTAAAGCTATCGTGTATGAATAGATTTTTATTCAATAATTTATATCGATTAATAATATTGAGACGTAATGTCAGACAGACATAATAAAGATCATCCGAGATCATCTAATAACAGATAATCATCGTCTTTTTTTTCCAAGAAGTTCACATAAAGTTATCAATAAGTCATGTCGAATGACCAATTTACTAGTAGTAAAGAAAATCCCCGCGGCATAATTAATTTTTTTTAACTGTAATTGTGCACACGTACTCACGAACTGTTATAGCACATAGTACATTCATTATCGTTTAATTGTTAAGATATTCGGGAAATTTATTTTTAAAAACATTAGTATTTTTTTGTCGTGAATTAAATAAATTAATATATTTATTTTAGTATTTTATGTTAAGCAAAATTTTACAAATAGTTTAACTTCAAAAAATATTTAAAAAATTTTTTAATTTTTACACAATTAATAGCAGTTCATATTGTATTAAAAATTTCTTTATAGTTAAAAATCTTTGTAAAAGTGTACATATATATGTACACTTAAAACAATTGCAACAACAAGTCTATCGTCTAAAGGTTATTCTACAATGGCAGTAGTAGTAGTGGATTAAGGAATAGGCATTAGACGTAGGCTATAGAATTAAAGTGTTCTTATGTCCGAGTGTCTATAACAGCGTGTAATAAAGGTTATAATAAGTCAATCACGCTAGTTTTCGTCTTATACTACTGAGCTTTCATTGGCTGAGAGTAAGAGTAGATCGTAGAAAATGGATTTCATCCATTTCGCTTACTTCGACGTTACTCCTTAATCCACTATTACTACCGCCATTGTAGACGAATCACAATACTTTTGATATGCTTGTTAAATTAGTACAGTCGTCAATATTAGTTCGAATCGTAAGAATATAAGCTATAAACGAAGGCACGTGCATAATGCTATTTTTTAATTTTTTCGAAGCAATCTTGTTTTCGATATTTGTATGTTTTTTTATGCAGATATCATAATAAGCAGCAATTACGTGGATTTGTAAATTTGCATAAATTGTTGTATATATAACTGCAATGATTTATATAAAAATTATAGCCATAAATTAATTGTAGTGATGACATGCTTTAGGGCTATTCCTTTTTTTTATATTTAGGATATAGAATATAGCATCACTAGACTGTTACGAAACGGTTCATTAATTAATGGATCCTTCTTCGAATCGGCGTCTTCCTTCAAAGGGATTTTCGTCATGACTCTCCATCATCAGAACGGTTATAACTTTTAAATCCAATTTACCTCGATCTCTGTCAAGGCTAAACGAACTCCGCATTCTTTTATAGTCAACAGGAAGGTGATTTGTGTTGTCAGCGGCTCATCGTGTGGTTTTAGTTATAATTCGAATATGTCGTATATACAATACACTGGATTATTCTTAGTAACAGTACCTATAAGTACAATTATGGATCATCCCAGAAAATCCAATCTGCAAGCTATTACACTTTCTTAGAAAATCTAATTATTTCCGCTTGCGGACGAATGTATCATGATGAGTAAGTAGAAAGTGTTGCGTCAAAAGATATATTTTAATTGATATATTGCAACACTCATATGACGCGTATAGAAGCAGAGATAAAAATAACAGCGATGATGAAACGTTAACATTATTTTACGATACAAAAAAGAAGTGAATTTTCGTGATTTTTTTGTTATAATAACATTATCAATTAAAAAAATAGTTAACTCTATTAAATACTAGACGTTTATATTATAGCATTAGAAATTAATACTACATTGTCAAGTTATGGACAATCTCTCGTTACCGTTTGTAGTCGTTGCCACTTTTAATTCTATGTTATCACGAAACATAATTGTAAATTGCACAGGAGATTTAAACATTATAAAAGTATGTGTTTTTATATGTATTTTTATGTTGTTAAATCTCGAAAAAATAGGATGTTAGTTACATGTTATTACATCATGCACTTGTTTAAGATACTTGGAAACTTATACTGATGTTTTTATAAGCAAGGTGATCCGTTCATGATCGATGATAGGATAGGGGATATGCGAATATTTACACATAAGCAAAATTGACACGCAATAATGCGATTGCAACGGGTTTAACCGCAACGAAGCAAACAGGAAATATTAACCGGATAGTTTGCATATGCAATTTGATCGTTATTCTAAGCACAGTGTTAATCACTGTAAATATTTTGTATTAAATTAAAATAAAATAGAAACATTAAAATAAGAAATTGATAGAAATACTGTTCGCTTCAAAATACAATAGTATTTTTAAATTAAAGAATATTAAAAATTATTGTATTAAGACAAATTTTGCATTAATTTTCGAGTGAACAGACGTCACAGAATGCGTGAAATTCTCATAAATTTTAAATCTTTTTGTGACGAAATATAGATCTATTAAGTAGCGAGAGAAAAAATGCTGTATGCTAATTATGAAAAAATATGCTCGAGTTGGAAAATCCTAGCGAACGTCATTCTATGTTTAATGTATGGGAACTGTTTAATTGCAATAATAGCTCGATGTCAGGGAATCATTTCGTTATTAGTCGAAATACATGACGTGTTCGTATGATTACTGAAGACTACGTAAAATATATGCAGAGAATATGTGATAATAGTAAACAAAAAATGTGAATTAAAATAGGTTAATAATGAGTTAATGAATAAATAAAAATACCAATTTATGCCTATTCTGCATAAAAACTCTGTTCAGAAAATTACCGATTATGCAAGTTCTCAGTAATCATTTATATTAACATATTTTAGTAGCTCTTTGACGATCAGATTCTCATACTTTCCTATTATTTTCATCGTTTCCTTATAATCTAAATGTCTTGGAAGTAATGAAAAATGACTAATTAGCTATTAATTTTTATGTTTCACACAGCAGTTATTTTGGTCACACTAACATTTATATTATTTTTATGGTAATAATTCTCTTATTCCAACATATCAAGAATTTTGTTTGATGCATTTCCTTAATTTTATCTCTGTCTCTCATCCGACACAATCAATCAATGATGAAACCACAAGATATGAGTATTCGAGCACAGAAATTACAAAAATACAAGCGATATATTATCTAATAATATTAATTATTATTATCGAGTTCATTGTCTTCTTACATTTAGCTTCATTCTGAGTTCGTCTCACAATCAGTAGCGTTCTTGTTGACGCACATGATTGCATCTTCATCTCGGAGAAAAGTGTTTTAGAGCGCACGTGCACGCGCACAACTGCGCGGGAACTCCCTCGCGGAAAATCCAAAAATCAGCGTCGGTTGCACGGCGCGGTGCGACGTGCAACGCGCGGAGGAAAGCAGTGGAGGTGGCACGTTACATAATTACATCAGGATCAGATGCGTGTCGGATAGATGGCTATAAAAGCGGCGAGATTAAAGGATCGTCATGCAGTGCATCCTGAGAAGATCGAATCCCGTCACCATGGCAGTTCGTGCTCTTAGCCTAGTGCTTCTGTTTACATTTGTCACGGTCATCTTCGGATTGCCGACTTCTAAGTCAGGTGAGAGAACAGATCATTCGTCGTAAATAAAAAGTAATATGTCGTAATTATATTTACGTAAGGAATCTTTTAATTTTTTAATTATGTTTTATTTTCTCGGAAAATCGTAATTTTTTGAATTTTTAATTTTACTTAAATTTTTTGATCTTTATATATCAAAAATTAAATTTAGTAGACATTTAATTCAAGATTGACTTTAATTGTAATGTTTATAAGAACTTTTATGATATAAAACAATGCTTGTAAAGCTACAAAACTTAATAATGTAAACTTTTTATTTAGATATCATTAATGTTTTAATGTCTTTTTCATTCAGATTTGTAAAATTATCACTCTGCATTCTTTACATCGCATCTTTATGTAGCATTCTTTATAGATAGTAATCATTTGACAAGCATTTAAGATATATTTAAGATAGATTGGACGTTTTATTTCCATTATCCATTCATTCTTCGTAAATTTAAATGTTTCTTTGGAGAATTAAAAAATCAGCGAGCTTTGTGATCTATTCATATGCAACAGGCAAGATCATGTTTGTTTTCGAAAATAACAATGATGTCAGGATGCACGCGTTAGCACACAAATCGCTGATTTAAAATTCTTTTTACGTCAATTCACGTCAACCGATATAAGCTTCCTATTTCTCGTCATACAATGATCAATTAAGCCGATATTGAAGTCGTCAGTTTAAATGTGTCTCTGAATAAATGTATCTGTGAATTGATGGTTTGGACGCCATATTATAATAAAGTAAAAGTCGATGAGAAAATCTGTAATTTTTAAATTTTTTCTTGTTTTGGACAAAAAATAGACCAGAACCGTATACATTAGCATGTGTATTTTAATTTTGTGAAAGGAACTATATTTCTGTAAAACCAATACGAAATATAATGTTTAACAAAACGGTATTTTGTCGGCAATACAGACGACCAGTCGGGAAGCCTCGTCCTCGGAATCGGTGGATCAATGCCAAATATAATCAATACAACTTACGAAGAACACACATTGTCGCTCGAGTTGCAACCACCCTTGCCTGATAGAGTTAATCAGTATGATGATATCAGCATCGAATCTGTAAAGGGAACGTTCCAAAATCGTAATCGTAGAAACGTAAACGTAGAAACGACACCTGACATATTGAGTGAGTGTAAATCAATGAAAGATATATGGCGTCTCATATCTTATTATCATTTAATCATAAATTCAATTTGATATTATTTACATAGTTTTAAAAGCTCGGAAAAAACTGTTTTTTTTTAATGATATAAAACAATGCTTGTAAAGCTACAAAGCTTAATAATGTAAATTTTTTTATTTAGATATCATTAATGTTTTAATGTTTTTCTCACGCAGCTTTGTAAAATTATCACTCTGCACTTTTTACATCGCATCTTTGTGTAGCGTTCTTTATAGATAATAATCATTTGACAAGTATTTAAGATATATTTAAAACAGATTTGATGTTTTATTTAATCAATGTTATTGCTTAAATAGTTCTCTATTCATTAATCATAAATTTAATTGTTTCTTTGGAGAATTTGAAAATCAACGAGCTTTGTGATTTATTCATATGCAACAAAAAAGATCATGTTGTCTTCGAAAATAACAATGATGTCAGGCTGCACACGTTAGCACACAAATCGCTGATTTAAAATTCTCTTTACGTCAATTCACGTCGACTGATGTAAGCTTCCTACTTTTCTTCACGCAATGATTAATTAATTTTTTCGCGATTATCAGAGCCAGCTGTAAATACTCACGAAGAACACACATTGTCGACCGAATTGCAACCGCCGCCCTTAGAAGAAAAGGAACATCATGCTATAGTCTATATAATTAATCTGTACGCTGTAAAAAATGGTAGCAGCAACGTATCAGAGGAAATGTTCCAAAATGAAGTCGTAGAAACGATACCTGACATATTGGGTGAGTGTGAATCAATGAAAGAGTCTCTTATCTTATTGTCATATCTTATTATTATTTAATAATAAATTCAATTTGACATTAATTATTTGTATAGTTTTAAAAGCTTGGAAAAAAACTATTTTTTTTTCAATTTTTCTTGATTGGTAAGTGAATTTTTCTAAAAATATATTAGGAAAATTCACCTTGTAGGTGGATTTTTCCAATCAATTTTGCTTCCCTTTGGAAAGAAACCGAGAAATTTCGAGGAAAAAAAACCAGTTTTTTCAAACTTTTAAAACTATGACTATTAGTAAAATAAGAAACAATAAGCAAGGGCGAACGGAGTCAAAAGAATTCTTAGAAGGGATTTAAACAAAAAATGTATGCTTGTAGAGCCGCTGGTGTCTGTTCTCCTAGTAATAGAAGACGATGAAAACGAAGAGTTAGTTAAGCATACACCCGTCGACCTCGACGAATTTGCGCAGGGATTGGAAGGCGAAGGTTTCAAGGTCGACAAGATCGATCTCGACAACAAGGCGAAAGTGCTTAAGATGAAATTGGAAAAGGCGGAGGCGCAAAGTATGATAGACTCGGCTTTGAAGGAAAAGAGATACCGTCAAAAGAGGACCATCTGTTTTAAATGCGGAGGAGGTGGATGGGGTGGGTATCCGAGCGGGAGTGGACATTATC
>QKQZ01013457.1:0-27087 GCA_003595255.1 Solenopsis fugax
CCCCCTTCCCCCTGTCTGTGACGTCATTTGTTTTGACGCCCCATAGCTGCCCATATACTACTAACATGTTTTTCCGCGCAGCGATATCTGTCTTTCGCATTACCTTATTTGGTAATGTGCCTTGATTTTCGGTTGACTTTCGAGCACTGTACTTTCTTTGTTTACTGAATTTATCCCGTTAGCGCTCTTTGTTTCCCTCGGCAGATTGTTGATATTTTTTAATTGCTGAAGGGGCACACCGGTTTAATCTAGCCTCGTCTTTAACAGTTTTGTTATATAGAATGCAATTTTAAAAAATTACGATATTCTAATTTTATATATATAATGATTTTCAAAATTGACTTCTATTTTAACTTAAGTTAATTTAATCCTAATGTAACTTTAACTGAGTTAATTTTTTATTCATATAACTTTTAACGTAAATTAATTTTATGTGCTATCAACCTTAACTTAATTTAGTTAAAAAAATTTATTAGTTTACCCAACCCTGATAATTTTTATTTGAATGAGGAATTGGAGATAAGCAGGGCTCGATAAATGATAATAAGCAGCTGGATAGGAACTACTGGTTTATTAGCGTTGAACATTATCTTTATTTTAATACTGCGTGTATGATTAACTTGTAAAAAAGTGTGGCTTGAGCGTAGCGTAGGTTTTTGATCGCAAGAGGATTTCGGTTTTTGCTTATAAATCGCCGGTAACATTGTGAAAGGTTTCTTACCTTGCTGCGGATCTGTCTATAAATTCTGATATATAGAGAGAGACGGGATAGCTCTGGTTAGATAGCGTCTGATATCTAAGTGCGTTATAAGCGAGAGAAAAATAAGCGGTTAATTACAGTGTGATATATTTCAATGCTTTAAGCAGCAAGGTTAATGAAGCGATTTGTATGATTGATAACGGCGAAAGTGAGATTAAATTTAATAATCCTAATCTGTGAGTAGAAATGAATTTATATTTTAGGGGTAGCGTTGTGCCATGCTGGGAGGAATTACGGGGATCTTGAGTATGAGAGAAGAGTCGCCGGCGAACAATACCGCATCGCGGAGTCGTCGCCGAAAACGAACACCTTCCGGAGAAAAGAAAGGAAATGAGAGAGGAAGAGATGAGTCGCCGGCGAGCAATTCCGCAACACGGAGTCGTCGCCGAAGGCGAGCACTTTCTGAAGTAAAGAGAGAGAGGGAGAGTCGCAGGCGAACAATTCTGCAACGCAGAGTCGTCGCCGAGAGCGAACACCTCCTGGAGAAAAGGGAGAAAGTAAGCGAGAGAAAGGAAGAGAAGGATGACACAGCGTTACCGGGCATAAGAATACCCACGCGGATTGAATAAATTTGGTACCAGGATATTAGCGTCGTTGCCTCCCGAGTCGCCCATGGCGCGCTTCAGGGGATAATAATCTCGAAACGCTCCGGAGTCGATCTTATATAGGCCTCATTTTGTGGGCACGGGAAGTTGGGGGACATGTTCCTATTCGCAGAGTTTTTCTAGCTGTACTTGCTCATAGAGCACCTCACCTCGCCGCGCGCTCCGCGGCGCACCATCCATTCCAGCCGGCGAGTTCGTTGGTGCTCGCGGGGGTCGCGGGTTGGAGAGTCCGCGCGCGCGAGTCGGATTGCGAATCCGTTTGACTTAAACCTTTGATTTCAATTGAAAATCCTCGGCGAAACATTGTCTAATGTTTAAGGTTCGATAGAGAAAATCTCGCTCTATCGCGATTTCCGAAATATCGGCAAAAATCGGGGTCTATCAAAACTACTTTGAAATAGAGCGAGGAGTTTAAGTTCGTTGGCGCTGGAGGAGGTAACGCGGCAGGAGGGGCGCGCGTTCGAGCTGTAGCGCGAATCCGTTCGACTTCCACCTTTGATTTTAACAGGAAATCCTCGGCGAAACATTGTTTAACGCATACGGTTCGATAGAGAAAATCTCGCTCTATCGTCCTGCGATTTCCGAAACATCGGCAAAAATCGGGGTCTATCAAAACTACTTTGAAATAGAGCGAGGAGTTTAAGTTCGTTGGCGCTGGAGGAGGTAGCGCGGCAGGAGTGGCGCGCATTCGAGCCGTAGTGCGAATCCGTTCGACTTCCACCTTTGATTTTAACAGGAAATCCTCGGCGAAACATTGTTTAACCCATACGGTTCGATGGAGAAAATCTCCCTCCATCATCCTGCAATCTCAAAAATATCGGCAAAAATAAGGAATTATTGACTACGGCTGAAAACGAAGTAGAGAATTAATTTTCAATCAAAAAATACATAAAGGCTATAAGAGTAAAACGCGGTTGTTGTTGCGCACAGTTTAAAATTTTTTTATTTACTTCTCACATGCAGAGAAGTCTTACAATAAGAACGTTTCGATTCCGATTCGAGTCATCCTCAGCTAATGAAAAATAATATTATATAATAGTCTCGCGCGCGATCTTTTCTCTGGCTGAGCAATCCACCGGTTTCAAGACCAAGGACGATAATTCGCTGGTTGACTGTCCAGTGATCATTCCCTTTTTTTTGGAGGATTAATTTGCTTCACTGTGTTGGAATTAAATCCAAGGTATAACAGATTTCGATTTTATCGTTCTTAACAAACGCTGAATTACTTATAAACTTGCAATCAAGAATGGAGCCATTCCGGTTATTAATAACATTGTTTTTTCAAGGTCCAAACCCAACGCTATTCAACAGAGACTGCTCACCTTAAACAAAGCTATTTAAAGATTTTTTGAATAATAACACCGAATTAATTTTAATCAGAGCTGACAAAGGGAACGTCACAGTCGCCTTAGACAATAGCGATTACAAAAATAAAATGGTTCAAATGCTTGATGATCCTGAAATGTATATCAAAGTCAATAAAGATCCGACAAAGAAGCTAACAAAAGATGCTCACGTCTTGCTCGTCAGATGGAAAAATCGAGAATATATCTCCCCTCAAAAATACTATAGATTGTATAATAGCGACGGGAATCTTCCGAGAGCCTACGGACTTCTGAAAATTCATAAACCGGGTATGCTCTTGCGTATTATTATTTCGTTGGTCGATAGTCCTCTGTACGCTTTAACAAGTTTCTTACAGGAAATTATTTCTAAAAACGTGACAAGGCCTGCCGACCATATTAACAATAGTTTTCAATTAGCCGAGAAACTGAAAGACTTACACATTGATGATGATCACATTTTTATATCTTTGGATGTGATTTCACTTTTCACCAACATTCCGACAGACCTTGCACTGGACTGTATCAAAAAAATGGGGTGAAATAGAAAATAACTGCAATATCCCAAGAGAAAAATTTTTTATCGCATTAAAACTAATTTTAAACTCGACTTTTTCGTTTTTGACAATTGTATACAAGCAGAAATTCGGCACTCCTATGGGCTCTCCGTTATCTCCGATAATAGCGGATTTAGTTCTCCAAGACTTGAAAAGCAAAGTGTTAGAAAGTCTTAATGTCCGGTTACCTTTATATTTTAGATATGTAGACGATATTGTTATGGCTGCACCGACAGGATCATGTAATAAGATTTTAGAGATTTTTAACTCTTTTCAACCTCGTTTGCAATTTACAATTGAAATCGGGGGTGGGAAGATTAATTTCTTAGACTAATTAAAAATGACACTAACATAAACGTAGACTGGTACCACAAACCAACTTTTTCGGGGAAATACCTTAATTACCTGTCATTGCATCCAATCGCACAAAAGAAAGGAACAATCATAAGGTTGACTGAGCATTTTTATTATCACATCCACGGTATCACCAAAAAAACCTTAATTTCATAATTGAAACTTTGTTGAGTAACGACTCGTTAGACTTTATCTTAGAGACTGCCAATTCTCGTCTTCGATCACTTTGTCACGGAAAAACGTTAAAACAAAATATGAACGATCCAGATGAAACTTCTAATATAACATCAACCTGATACACGATACCGTATGTTCCTAACATCTCGGGGAAATTGATTAAGACAGTTAGAAATTTTGATGTAAGACCGGCGTTTTTTAGTTTTAACAAACTCAATCGGTTTATTAGAGCACAAAAGGACAGTTTACCGAACAGCAAAAAGAAGAATGTTGTATACAAAATACAGTTTAATGATTGTGATACATCCTATGTCTGACAGACTCGCCGTTTACTAAATACTAGAATTTCGGAACATCGGAATGATATCCGGAAAAGTACAAGAAATTTCTCCGTCATTTCAGAGCATAGGATGCTTCACAATCACGATTTTAATTGGGACAATGTCGAGATTTTGGACAATGAGATGTCCCTCAATAAAAGATTAATCTCGGAAATGTTATTTATAAAATTACAGAACAATAGTTTAAATTCGCAAACAGACACAGAATTTCTCCATAATGGATATTTAGCGCTACTGAATAAGATTAAAGACCGAGGTTGATGACTCTTGAGCAGATTCGATCGATGTGTCAGTAGTTTGTTTTTGTTGTTTGACCGGGTACGTTACAAGAGATACAATTATATTTGGTTTGTTGGAGGCTTGGGCGTACATGTATTTGAGAGCTCAGTATAGTTCGTTCCTCCGAACTGATAAGTCACAATATGAAATCATGATTATTTAAGAGTGACATATGAAAAAGTTGCAAAGTTCTGTATATTTCAATGTGATTGGCGAGTTTGACAACGTGTAGGCCTCTTTGGGTGAGTAATTCAGCGTGTGTTAAGAACGATGAAATTGAAATCTGTTATACCTTGAATTTAATTCCAACACAGTGAAGCAAATTAATCCTCCAAAAAAAGGGGAATGGTCACTGGACATTCAACCAGCGAATTATTGTCCTTGGTCTTGAAACCGGTGGATTGTTCAGTCAGAGAGAAGACCGCGCGCGAGACTGTTATATAATGTTATTTTTCGTTAGCTGAGGATGACTCGAATCGGAGTCGAAAACGTTCTTATTAAGACTTCTCTTGCATGTGAGAAGTAAATAAAGAAATTTTAAACTGTGCGCAACAACAACCGCGTTTTACTCTTATATATTTTTTATGTATTTATGTATTTTTTGATTGACAATTAGAGAGTACCACGTTTCGGTGAATTTGATTAGAATTAATTTTGTTGGCGCTAGAGGAGGTCGCGCGGCAAGGAGGGCGCGCACGAGAACGATGTTAGGAATTCTTTCCCTTTCCGTATGCTTCTTTAAGTTATAATTTATGTTTTTATTTAGGAAGGGATCTCAGGTAGGCGTGTTCGGTCCATTTAGCTCGATACATGCTATCCCGATTTATTAACCAATGAGAAGAAAGTACAAGGCCAATTAATTAATGATTTGAACTATTCGATTTTACTAAAATTTTGTACTCAAATTTTAATGATTCTTATTTATGGGTTTTGGTATAAGTTAATGAGACTCGAGTGAAAGGATGAGAATTGAAGAAAGAGAAAAAAAAGATTTGGAGCGGTAGGCGCGGAAAGAAGGATTTTCCGGAGCGCCGGACGTTACAGTAAAACTTATATTTTTCGAGTTTTTTCAGAGTTTCCATACTTTTTCTTCACCCTGTATATATTGTATATAAATAAATAAATAAATATATATATATATATATATATACAGAGAGAGAGAGGGGGGTACAGTGGTCCGACTTGAGTATGACCACTTTGTAAACTATACAAGGTCTTTCAGAAGTGTGAAAACTCTTTAACATTTCAAAAACTAAGCATTTCTGAAAAAAACATTTTAGATAAAAGTTGTAGAGTTTAAAAAGATCTATCTACTGATTCTATCAATTTGATCTTGAATAATGTTGCCAAGGTCAGGTAATCATATTGATTTTTTAAAAAATAGGACGCTCTATTTTTGATATCAAAATCTAATAACTGGTGTCAAGAGCTTTTCAAAACATTATAATAAAGTTATTTTTCATTTAGTACTTTCCGAATTGTGAGGTTTGAAAGTTACAATACTATAATTTTGATACATATAGGATACATATTATTACATCAATATCGCTCGCAAACATATAGATAAATTTTCATATAAACTTTTCGTATTAAAATAGGTATCTTAGTCTAATTCTAAAAACTCAATGCTGTTTCTTTTGTGTAATCTACATTGAAGTCTGGAGACTTAAGTACAGACTATAGAGCTTTTATAATAAGCAAATATTGTCACGACTACTTGACAGCTCTGGACGTCATATTCGTCTAACAATAAGCAATGAAAAAGATCTGAATTAAAAAACTTTTTTCCGTTCTCTGCGTAAAGTCCATACTTTAGATCCAGATAACACAGAACTATCCTATGGACATCCGTTTTAGGTCCATTTTACGTCCGCATGTTTACGGACATGAAATGGTCCATCGAATGTTCGATTTTAGACGTCTATTAATGGGCAACTTTTGGACGTCTATAGGTTAATCGGATTTGGATGTCAATCAGGGAGCGCTGTATTATACCGCGCTGGCAAATGTTTCATGTGTCTTTTGTTTCGCGTGGTCTCGCGTCTCGCGGTTCTGTCTTCTTCATTTGGGCGTTCTTGGTATGTACTCGTGCTGGTGTATTTTATTTTTTACTAACTACGAAGAATATAAATGTGATTAAACATAGAACTGTAAGTATATTTCTTTTTTATTTAACTCAGATTAAATTAGATTACGTAATCAGAATTCATATACTTCCACCTTTCTTGCAATAGTTTATAATAGTTCTTGCAATAATTTCGGGAGATATAAATCTCAATTCGGTAAAAAAAGTGATCTGAGCACATTCCAAGTGTGTTATTAATGTATGTAATCCAAAATTTATTAATAACCATACGTCCGTACTATTCATAACCTTTAAATCGTTACATCGTTATGCATTTCGTCCATATTGTCACGTTATGATGGTACACATTACGAGATTTGCAAGTCTATTACCTTAAGAAATCTTAATAATTGTTTGTCTCAAATCTATATGTCTTTTAGTTTTATCGAAACAAAAATTTATTAAGTAATTAAGTAGCTACAAAAAGACATTTTAAATTTGGATTTGACTCATAATGGATGCCCCAATGTCCAGATGGATGTCCTATACTATCTGGAAGGGTACTGAAAATTATGACCACTTTAGGTCCTTTTTTGGATGTTTACTGAACGTCCGAAGTTGTACAAAACAACTTGTCCATAGGACGTCCTATTCGGATGTCCCATGGACATTCCAATGTCCGACGTCGGACGTCCATGTGCAATGTATGTGGGTATGTTTTAATGTATATATTTTATAAATATAACAGAGAATAACTACGGCAAATACGAGTCAGGCGCGGTAAGCGATGTGCAAAGAGAGGGGATCTCAAAAAATAATCACATTGATTTAGATCAATAGAAATTTAATATAACGTTTCGGCTCTAGCTTCGAGCCATCTTCAGATTTAACAGTCTTCAAAATAATAAGAGCCGCTAGTAGTGAGAACGAGAGCTTCCTCGTTGGGATGTTACAGAAACGTACAAGTTTTTCGGCATGAAAATCATGCAAAATGGATCAAACTGTGAAAGGAAATACTGTGAGCCATGGTTTAATAGATAAATCAATAAACTTAGGAGAAAGAACTCACCCCCAAAACAGCGGTTGTCAGATTTATAATCGATGCACAAAAGAAAAAACACATAAACGAATGATTGAAGCATCGAAAAAGCGCTCAAAGGTTTACTTATTTCAATAAGACATCGCAAGAATATTATCAGCACCGTCACATACGATGGTCTGAGATACACTAAACCAGAGAATAGATGCTGCAGGTCAAAATCGGTAATAATATAAATATACATGTAACGCGAGATAAATAAGATACAAATCATAAATTATTGATGATAGACAAGTACGCGTGGTGTAAGTATTCCGTGTCAGATTGTAAATTGAGGCCATTTCGTTGTCGTTTGATGTGTAACATTTCAGAAACTAGTCGCATATAATAATAAAATCTCTCATGGTCAAGAATTTGAGCACCATCCCAGTCGAAATCGTGACCAAATTGTATTCTGTGATCCGTTATAACAGAATGAGTAGAAGTGTCTCTGCGAATATGATTTCGATGTTCGGAAATACGCGTTTTTACTTGTATACTCGTCTGTCCGACATATGACGCGTCGCAGTCACGACAAGAGATCTTGTAGACTACATTTTTACAAGAAGAAGTTTGAAGAGCATCCTTTTGTACTTTAATAAATTTACAGAGTTTATTCAGACTGTAAAAGGCCGTTTTAATGTCAGAGTTTTTTAAAATATTTTTAAATCTGTCAGAAATTAAAGGAAAATAGGAACGGTAAACCAAGTAATTTTTTTCCCTTTTTCAGAAGTATTGTCCGATACTTGCTCTTTAGATCTCCTCGAAAAGAGGCATCTAAGTCGTTCACGAATCGTATTAAAAATAAAATCCAGAGGATAGTCATTGTTTAAAAGAATACTAACGATAAATTCCAAATTTTTCTTGTGAAATTTTGAGTGGGATAAGAGAAAAGCACGATCAACGTCCTCTCGTCCTCACTACTAGCGGCTCTTATTATTTTGAAGACTGTTAAATCTGAAGATGGCTCGAAGTTAGAGCCGAAACGTTATATTAAATTTCTATTGATCTAAATCAATGTGATTATTTTTTGAGATCACCTCTCTTTGCGCATTGCTTACCGCGCCTGACTCATATTTGTCGTAGTTATTCTCTGTTATATTTATAATCTCACGTCTTATTTTTTATATTTAATATATATTTTAATTCTAGAATAGGATTTCCAAATCTGTAAAAGTAATACATACGAAAAGTTATTACAAAATTATTGCATTTAATTGTTAAAACAGGACCAACTTCAGTATTCTTTTAAATAACTTTTTCATCTTATGGAAATAAAGTTAGGAAAAATTAATATATTCTTAAAATCTTTATTTATCCATATTGTTGTCAATAAGTTGTCATTAAAATTAATCCAAGATATTCGTCTTTATAATAACAATAACATTCTGATTTTAAAACAAATAGTTATCCTAGTAGCACAATACATTGGCTTTACATTGGTTTACATTGGCGAAACATTGGTTATGTTGGGAGTACATTGGCCAATATTTCCTAATGAAAAGCCAATATTAGTCATAGAATTAATTGCATATGTATTTATAATATTGCACGCCAATTAATATACAATATTGGATTTATATTGGAAATGTATTAGTCAAGATTTCCCAATCTAATGCGAATATTGGTTATAAAAGAAACATTAATGTACTGCCAATGTTACTAGTCAATAATTGCACGATATTGCACTTACATTGGAAGTGCATTGGCCAAGGTTTCCCAATCTAATGAGAATATTGGTTACAAGAGAAACGTTAATGTGCTGCCAATATTACGAGTCAATGATTGCACGATATCGCGTTTACATTGGAAATGAATTGGCCAAGGTTTCACAGTCTAATGTGAATATTGGTTACAGAACAAATTGCAAATTTCTTTACGTTTTAACTCACGACCAGTCCAGCAAAGATAACTAAAAAATAACAATTGGAAATAGGACCAAAACGTAAAAAAAAACATTATATTGACATAAAAAGCACGTTGCAAAATTCAATTTTGCATCTAATTTGTTTATAACAACTATTTGTTTATAACAATTAAGAAAGAGTTATATATATTTCTTTAGTAATTTTTTCCGTAGAATCGATTGGCGCAATCAGTTTTCCTCTACAGTCAATTTTTAATAATTTGTTTATAACAATTAGTTGCAAAATTGATTTTTGCAACGTGCTTTTTATGTCAATAATGTTTTTTCATGTTCTGGTACTATTTCCAATTGTTATTTTTTGACTCTTTTCTGGTCTGGCCTTAAAGATAGGAAAAGGTTTTAATTATTTATATAGTTTATTTTAAAAATATCTAAGGCTGAATAACCAAAGGGCTAGTGAGAATGTTCGCGCGGTACTCAACACGTAAGTTTCTTCCTGTTCAAATTAGCTTCACTTCAAATAAAACTTTTTAATGTAACGATATCACAAGCGTGCAATANATTTTAAAAATATCTAAGGCTGAATAACCAAAGGGCTAGTGAGAATGTTCGCGCGGTACTCAACACGCAAGTTTCTTCCTGTTCAAATTAGCTTCACTTTAAATATAACTTTTTATTAACGATGTTACAAATATACGATTAGCTCAGTGTCAGCGTATTAGGTTAGTGTTCCGGTGTTTCCGAAGTTTAGGTTCGAATCCCGCCGATGCGTTTTCAAAAATTGTAAAATAATGCGTAATTGTAATTAGTGAAATAGAATCTTATATGCGAAATAGTGAATACAGATTAAGCTATAAGAGTAATATCGGTAAACAAAAATTTTTTTTAACTAAAAAATAAACGGACCTAGGCTAAAATTTTTGTATTGGACCAATGTTGAAAACCAATGCACAACCAATATATAATATCGTGTTTACATTATTTTTTAATATTGGACCAATATTGCAATTCCAATATTGGTTAAATAANAATATCGGTAAACAAAAATTTTTTTTAACTAAAAAATAAACGGACCTAGGCTAAAATTTTTGTATTGGACCAATGTTGAAAACCAATGCACAACCGATATACCATATAATATCGTGTTTACATTATTTTTTAATATTGGACCAATATTGCAATTCCAATATTGGTTAAATAAGAGTCGATATATTATCTTTTAATATTGGACCATATTATCTTTTAACATTGGACAATATTGAAAATCAATTCACACCCAATATATATATATATACTATATATATATTGGGTTTACATTATTTGCCAATATTGGATCAATATTTTGTGCTACTAGGGTATTTTTAAAAATTATTATGTTATTATATAATTTTATTATTGAACACTAAGTTTTATTTTTTACTGATATGACCATTCCCGCAATTTAAATTTGTTTGGTACATTTCCCGGTCATATTAAAATATCGTTTATATTTTATATAATTTTACTTTTCTCTTCATGTGCCTGTAAAAGAAAGAAAGTAATTAACAGTTATTTTAATTTACATAATTAGTATAATTCTAGCTCTATATGTGCATATGCAATATCAATATATTTAAAAGGTCAAAAAAGAGCGATAAAATTTTGGATGTTAATGTAAAAAATATAATTGTAATAGCATGCTATTGCACAGTGTGCAATGACCGAAAAGTTATTAGCTCCGCTTTATAATATCGTTTTTCTCTATTTATCTATGATGTCTTTGTTATTATAACTTTATCCGAAGTGTCGTAAGATCGTCGACGGACGAATTGCTGCTGACAATGTATTTCTTAAAACCCGATAAGCTCGAACCATAGGATGCGCATCCACGTCAACGATTCCATCTTACACAATAAGATGGATAATCGAAAATCATCATTAATGTTAGCGTTTAACTGCGTATAAATCGACCTTTGTTCCGATGTTAACTTTTTCACGGAGTTTTTATTTATGTATACTTTCACATGTTGATAAGAGGCAAGTAAGCCCGAAATGTACATGTAAACTTTTATGTTACAATTATATTTTTTACATTAATATCCAAAATTTTATCGCTCTTTTTTGATCTTTTAAATATATTGACATTGCGTATACATAATTAGTATTCATATAGCATAGAAAGGTGGTTGAAACATTGCAAAAATATCTCATTGTGGTATTGCAACATTATAACATTGCAACAACATTATGAAATATAAATCAACAAATAAATAAGGTCAACTTTCGAGCAAAAAATAAGATAGAACAATAAAAATGATATGCATTAAATCTCAAGTATTGTTACATAGGAGATTATTGTTACATTATGAGATATGAGCTGGTATTCATAGTTGATTCTTATTTCAAGAACGTCTTCACTAATGTCTTAAGCGGAGCGGAGGATAGAGAATACTGCAGAAGCCGGAAAAATTGACGATACTTTAGGAATTTTTTAAAAAGAAAACAATAGATGTAAATAAAATTTGGTTTGTTTTATACGAAAGTACATGTTTTAATGTGTATGTGGAAAAAATCATTCAAAATTTTTTAAATATTTTTTTTAAAGTTCAATAACTTTCTTAATTTTTGGAAATTTAAAATTTCCTACGATGAAACTGAAGAGAATGATCTTTATTTTAAGAATCATGTTGATTTTTCGATTTCAGATCAACCATTTTGCAAGAATCGTGTCAACCAGCCTATCCCTAGAGGCTTATTTGCGTTAGCTATGAAAGGCACAAAAATAGAGATATCGAAGTCATTTTTTTCCACATACACATTAAAATATGTATTTTTGTACAAAACAAACAAAATTTTATTTACGTATATTGTTTTTTTTTCAAAAACTTTTTAAAGTATCATCAATTTTTTCGGTTTTTACAGTGCCCCCCACCCCTTAAAAAGCTAATACGGCTCTGTGGTTGGTTGATAACATCTTAAGATGCTACTTAAGATGGTCTTAGATATAAGAATGGACTATGAATACCAGCTATGTATATTTCTGACAAACTTGTCATTCTTTAGCAGGAAAAGCGTAGATTGCATATATGTACATGTCATCCAATAACAAAATATATAATCGAATAAATAAATAAATAAATAAATGTATAAATTATAATAAACCGAAAAATGAAAAGCCATATGAATCGCAAAATACAATGAAATGGATACAATCTAATGACAACATGGTAATTGTAATTTGGCAGAACCTTGCAGTTTACAATTAAAAAATCACAAGAAATGAATTAAAAGAAAACTTTGCTCTTGGAAAGGAACCAAATTTCTTTGTGTTCCTTTCTTGTGCTTTTTGGAATTATAAGTAATTGATCGTCGCGAATCATAATATTCTCTCAACAGTTAATGTTAAAAGGATACAGTAGAATAAATATTATTTAAAAATTTGCAACGGAATTTATATAAAAATAATGCAGCGTTGTCAGAGAGAGAAAGACTGATTAAATTATTATTATAATGTTGCTATAACTGGTATTCGCCATTATCTGCATAAAATGATCTAGATAATCATCTAAGTAAAGAAATAGTTACATCCCCATAAGCGCTGTAATATTTCTAGAATATACGAATATTATTAAAAATTAAAATAATAAAGGAAAAGGGAGTATTATAGCTATGGTAGATCCCTATTATCTCCGTTATTAGATAACGAATTCTAACAATTGCTTATATACGTATAATTATTCCTTTAATAGCCCGCCGTTTTTTAATGGCTCTAATATGCCAATACACAATAGATGACAATTGTTACAAGGCATTTTTACTTTTGAGCACTTCTAAACTTTTTCAAGGTACATTTTAACACTTAATTTTATATACTTCCTCATTGTTTTTAAACTTGAGCGTATTATCACACGAATGTATGTACACTGGAGTGTGTTCTTGTCATTTAATTTTTTATTCGGCTGTACACTTCAAGTTATACAGAGTTAAACGATAACATAGGATTTTGTTTATATGTTTATATGTTTTTAAACAAACTTTTCATATCAAAATACTTCTTTGATAAATCGATTGTTACTCTAAAGGGCAATGTTTAGAAACATTAGAGATATTATTTTATATTTGTTGTTTAAAGTTAAACAGAGATAAAATAATATTTCTCATAATATCTCTAAAGTCTTTGAATGCAGGAAAATTTGAAATCAGGAAAATTTTAAACGATGGAAAATTAAAAGTATATAATTATATAACAAAATAATGTGTTTTTTTTTAATTAAACCGATTTTTAAAATATTATTTTTGGGCTAGCCATGTTACCACCACTTTTTTTCTTCCACAAATTATGCAGTGCGTCACATTTTTATAAATCACGTCCTAAGTAATAAATATTTCATTACTTTCAGTCTAGAATTTGTTAAACAACACTTTGACGAATTTAATCGTTCTAGTTTCAATATAAAATATTGATTATAAACAAAGTTATTTAATAAAATGAAAATGGGTGCTTTATTATCCTCTTTTCCTCTAATAAATATAGGGGAGACCGGGGCTATTCGGAAGACTTATTTCTTTTGCGTCTCCTCAATCCTGTATTCATTAAAAGAAAAAGTTGGACGGTTTGAAAGATTGAAACTTCCCCTTCATAATGCCGTTACAGATAAAACACGAAAATGTACTTGCTTTGAATTACATATAAAAATGTCAACCAGTATCAAGTGTTTAGAATAGCCCCAAGCCCGGGGTAATTCGAAACCAGTTTGGAATATTCTGAAATTTGTGTTTTAAAATGAAAAAATGTAAAAAAGCTGTTGTTAAGACTTTGTTTTATTCAGAAAAGGATATATAGTATTATTAAGAAAAGTTGCACACAATAAAAAAAATAGACACACAATAGAGAATTTTATTGCTTCAGCGTTTTCGGAACAAGTCAGGGACTATTCGTATTTCGTGTAATTACACCTGTTGAGTATTAAGTTGTGTATTTTGATACATAGAACGCGAATATAAAAGAAAAAATTGTTCGAACGACGATTCGACGTTTGGTGTTTCGAATAATCCTGGTGTCAACTCTGTACATTATTGCGTATGATCTACAAAAATAGACATCACACAGCAAAAAGTAAACACGAGATGTTTCAAATACATTCAACTGGACACGATACATTCAAAGTTTTCAAAAAGAATCTTATTTGTTTACTTAAATTTCGAAGAAATGCTGACTGTCAGAAATTACTTTGATTATCGCAAAACACATTTTTTACTGCTACGACTTCAATATGATGCCGTCGCCAACAAAGCTTTATTAGCAGCATCGTTACATTAGGACGCATTTACAGTATTTAAAGTAAATTCTTAACATGTACCCATACAAAGATATTTCCATTTTTTCGAATAACTCCGCCTTCCGAATTGCCCCAGTCTCCTTTATATAATATTTGTGGTATATTATTTCAATATCCGTGGAATATTATGAAAATGTTTTACGAATATTGTTTTGATTAAAAATTAATGTGAATTATTATGCATAAAATATTTATAAACTTTATAATTATTACATTTAAAAGTTATAATATTCCTGATAATTTAAAATATTGAAATAAATAATATTTTTTAATTTTAAATATAATATTATCATATGCGGCCATTCTTTTTATTAATATTAATTAAATTTTCAGGAATATTATTTAACATTAAATAATATTGTAGCGCTTCCCATTGATCAGAAATATCTAATTTTATTCGATCGGCAAATTCTCGGAAGGCAATGACAAACCATCGAGAGTATCTTGCCAAGAGAAATCCTCTTAAGAGTAATCACACTAGAGGTTGAGATTGGATTGGAATTTAACCAATCCAAAGAAAAAAAACTAACCTCAAGTTTAGTTAACTTTGTTTTAATTGGTCAAATTCCAATTCAATCATAATCTCAATCTCTAGTGTGATTACGGCCGTTCGGAACCGGCGCGCGGCGTTTAAACTGTAAGTCCTGTAAGTATATCTGTGTAAATTATAAAAAAGCGCATACCATAGAAATATGTTGAAGGGTCATTAGTGTCGGTCTACAACCTTGCTTTAAGAGGCAGTAAGCCGTAAGGCCATAAGAAATTAACTAATCACAGTTGAATGTGAGAAAAAAGGTTGAAATTGTTCTTATTGCCTTTTAAAGCAAGATTGTGGACAAACACTTGCGCTCTGATAAGAGCTAAGGACTAGAGAGAGATTGTAGCGCTTATACGAGTTATCTTTAGCTAGATTATATTTGCATGACTTTGCATAACTCGAAGTGTGTACAGGCAAATAAAAAGTTAAATAACAAAATAATTCTCGAGTGTACATACATTTGTATGATAATACGTTCAAGTTTAAAAACAATGAAAAAATAAGTGCTAAAATGTATCTCTTGAAAAAGTTTCAAAGTTCTCATAAGTAAAAATGCCTTATAACAATTGTCAGCTATTGTGTATTGGCATATTAGCACTACTAAAAAATGGCGGATTATTAAACGAATTATTCCATAAACAATTGTTAGAATTCGTTACTTAATAATGAAAATAATAGGGGTAGTCGTAATGTCCACAGTAGATGTTTATAATACCCTCTTCTCCTTTATATTTTCGAAATAAACTTATGTTTCTTATACTAAACTTTTGTTTAATACCATAATATCTGTTTAATAAAATTTAATTATAAAAGACTAATCAATTTTTATAATCTTTATATGTTATAGTAAATTTAGAAAACAAAATTAAAATCTATTATTAAAAAATTTATCAATGATATACTTGGTTGAATTATCTGAATTATTTCAATTTTGTTTCCTTTGAGCAAATTCTAAGAATCTTGGACGTTAAAATTAAAGAAATAGAAATTAAAAAACGGAAATTAATTATAATTTATTTGCAAAAGATGTGCTTTTACCTGACGAGATAGATTGGACAGGGTGGTTGGCAGTCTATAGCTAGGTAAAACATCTGGCATAAATGGAGGAACTGGCGGTTCACCGTAAGTTTCATGGAGCTCCTCCAATCTTGAGCAGAGAGCGTCGCCACGTTTACTCGTAGCATTCATTTTTTTCATAAGCCAATCAGTCTGCTCCTCTAAACGTTTTAATCGATCGGATCGTGTTGCCAAAACTTCCTCCGGAATTCGAGATTTAGCTGAAATAACTTCTCTTTGCGAGCTTTCTCGTAGTTGGTCTCCAGATTCCAATAAAGGTATAGTATTAACTATATCGTCCGTAGGAAATTCTCGGACTGTATCTAAACTAGAAGATGAATCCCCGGAGATACTATCAGAATCTATTAGTTTGGAAGGTCGTTGGTCCCTATTTATCGGCTCTTCTTCATGGCTTGATGGCATCATCGAGGAGGAGCAAATAGTAGACAAAGGGTTGATACTATCCGTCAAATTTTCCAATTTTGTTGTGGCTGCACCAAACACTGGAGCAAGAAAACGATTAGACGGTCCTACGACCAAGGAATTGCTGAACACGATTTTTATTGACAAGGGTTCAGGAAATGCAGGAAGAAGTCTAATGGAAAAGACGGACATCATGCTGATTGTATTCATAACTGTAGTGATGGGTATATAAGAAACGATGATGGAATATTTTTGGATTTATTTGTCTCACCGTTATTGTCATTATGCTGTTTTGACAAATTTTTAATCATAGTCGACGATGATTCAAGAGATTCATCATTATCCACTGCCAATAGATCGATATTCGTAGCTGCTCGTTTTAATGTTTTCACAGCCGATGATGCAGATAAAGATTCGACAGTCCAAGATTGCAAATTTTCATCGCAGAAATCCGTTCTAAAAGTTGTTGTTAGATCGGTTTTTATATCGCTGCCGGTTTCAGGAATTGGATTGTCGCACAAATCTTTGAATGGTGTCGTTATACTCTCTCGCAAAACCGAAACATTCTCGCCTGATTCTTCATCATCAATTTTTATAAGATTCTGTATAAAGTTGGTAAGAGCTTGGTCCAAAGGATTCAGAATTTCTTGCGTATCTTCCATAATGCGCTGTTCATAATTTGATATTAATCATACAATGTTAATTAACTAATTAAATTAATAAAATGTGTAATTTATATATAATTTGCTGTAGTTTTGCTTACATCAGTTTCCGTAACGTTAATATGTTCTGAATCTGAATTATGCGTGATTTCTGCCTCGTCCGATTCTGCTTCTATTTCCGGAGTCGATGTGCGTTGTTCCAAAGTAACCAAGGAAGTAGTGTTTGACTCTGATAGTTCGATATCTGTCGGCTGATCAGATTCTGTATCCGGTGTCGATGCCCTAAGACTTTCCTGCATTAGTTCGAACAACATTTTATTTAAATAATAAAAATAAAGACCGAAAAATTTGTACACAAATAATTAGTAAAAACCTTTCGTGTTCGTCTGCGTGAGCCGTATCTGATTCGTCCCTCGATTACTTTTTCTTCTTCATCAGTATCATCACCTCTCTCATCGCTGAAACCACTTTCAGCACTACGCAGAATAATTGAAATACGAGTTAGGGCACATGCAGAATAATTTTTGTATTAAATATAATATCGTATTAAATAATAGTCTCTCTATTGTTGCTATAATAAAATACTAAAATATTTCTTATATAGTCTCGATGCAATTTGAACAGATACATTGTAAGAAAAATTTTGTGCTATTCAGTTTCGAATAATCAATAATAAAATTCGTATCTATTAATACTAATTAAAATAAAGTAATATTACTTTTAAAATCTACATTAAAAAAATTAAATTACTAATATCTCCAGTTTTCGTTACTGACATATACAATAAAATTGTGAATAAAAAACCTATTGAAAGAATTTTGGGCAGCTAAAGCTTTTCGTGCAGCAAACTCGCGACGCAAATTTCTCCATTCTCGTTCGGTGTTAGTATTTTTTTGTCTAGCTGATTCCCATTTCTCTTTGCAGTATTCTAACTCCTGCTTCAACTCTTGCAACATTTTTCTCTTCTCCTGCAATTCATATCTTAGTATCGCCTCGTGAGTGTGCAACTGCTGATGTTGCGCCTGCATCCTACCGACTATGTTCCATGTTTTGGCCAATTCGACTGACACCATGGAAAGTCTCTTTTCCTAGATATTGAAAAAAGTAATAATAGATTTTTATCGCACTATTTTGTACGTAAAAATTTAGATTATTTACCTGTTCACCAAGTTTACTTTCTAAATGAACGTTTAACTGCTTCATACGGTTCATTTCTTTCTCCAAGTGCTTCTTCTCCAGAATTAACTCCTTCAAACGAATATACGTTTTGCTCACAGATATTACCAACCTTGGACCGGCTGGTGTGTCCACAGACTTGTAACAGCTATTTGGATCCGAACAGGATGCAACGGAAATACTTGGAGAAGTCACTGCGTGACAACTAAGTAGTTCTAGTAAAACGCGCCATACCTGCAATGTATTTTCACAATTACTTTAATGTTGACTATAAAATCGACTTGTATATTAAGATCTTTAAGCTAAAGCATGTAATCGTATCGTACGTGATGCAGCATTTAAATAAGCATTAAAAAAAATAAAATATGGAAATTATATTAAGAATTAATATATTATTTTTTGTGCGTATTAACCTTAGGTAAATTATGGGCGATATGTTCTTCTTGCAGATCATCTTCTTTCCTATTAACTTCGCTAATATTTTCTACACTAGTTTCTTCATTCGCGTATTTTTGGGATGCTTTACCACCCTCGGTTTGTTCAATCAAATCTAAAAGAAGTTTAGGAAGAGCTGCTGCTTCGGTGCTTTCTTTTCTGGCTATGTCACTTATAAGATCGTGATTTTCCTGTAGCGTTAAAATCAAATTGTTCATTATAATTTCTTATTTACACATTTTTACACGTTTTAAATTCTTTTTTAAGAAGTTTATCAATTTTTTTGAATAAATGTTAAAATATTACTTAATTATGTTTTGGTTTGTATGCGACGGAAAAATTAAAGGAGCCGACAGGTTCTAAACTTGGGATCTTTCGTTCTAATTAGATTCTCACTATTATTTCAAAAAGCTCCACTGCTCTCTTAATTATTCCGTTGGCTTATCAAAACGGCCTTGCGACCCTGAATACATTAAAAGTTATAAACTAAATAATAAATAATAACGATATGAATAGATAATAAATCAGCATTTGCAATACCTGTAATAATTGAGTCAACCGATCAAGATTCATGTCCGCAGAGGAAGCTCCTAACAGCATCTGCGTGAATAATCCATTAATGAGAGACATCTGATTCTGAAGATCTCTGCAATCGGCCTTGGTTAATCCCAATTGTGATTCCAAGTTCGTTATTTCCGAGTCTTGAGCGTCAACCTGGCGCATGTAACATAATATAAGACTCTCAAATTCAAACAATCTTAGTGAAATTAAACTGTAACACTTTGATACCTTGTCTTCAGCTTTCTTGAGTTCCTCTTCCAAGTTTTCCGATTTCTTTAGAGTGTATTCCAGTTTCTGTTTCATATCAGTCAATTCCCTATTGGCGGAATCTTTCAACTCGGTCAAGATCCTCAACCTTTCATTATAGAGACTTTTCAACGCGTTTATATTTTCCAACTGTCGGTCGCATTCATTTCTTACGTTATTTTGGATTTCCAGAAAACTCCTGTCGCCCAATCTGACCAGCAGTTGAGCCAGATAATTCTTTAGCTCATTGGTCTGACGTTCTCGCGTAATAAGAGATGCTCGTACGTTGTTAGTCATTTCTGTTAAAAAACAAATACGTTGTTGGTGACGCTCTGGATCGGTCTCTAGATGATAACGAAGATCATCCACCTTCTCAATTTGATGTCGTACATCATTCCTTAACTCGTCGGATACCTGAAACAAGCTTGTGTCTGTATATTTATGTATGAATTTTGATCGTAAAACGAATAAAATGCGAACAAACCTTTAAAATACGCGTCAATCGTTGCGCTTCCGTGTGTTTCAACGTTTTCTCGCTTTCATCCGTTTGTTCATCCTCTTGTTCTTTCATCATAGTCTTCACAAAACCGCCATTAGCGAGATCAGAATCTTGTGAATTGCTATGAACGGAACGTAATTGATCCAACATGCTTGATGTTTCAGAATGAGCTTCCTTCTCTGTGTCCAGTTCTTTTCTAAGTCTTTCCATCTTAGACGAAACTGCCGCGATAGCTCTGTGTTTAGCTTCTATCTTTAGAGTTAATTCCTTTCTAAACTCGTCCATATTAGTGACGGCGCAATTTGAATTCGACATACTTTTCGATACACTATCTATTGAGCCATCAATATCTACAACATAAACACTCTATTATAGAAGTTGAAATACGATTTACTTACATATAATAAATAAAAATTTTATTAAAACGATATATACAATAAAAATTTGTAAACAATAAATATACCAATTTCTTCTCTTGAAGTAACGTTTTCTTTTCTTCTTTCAGTCTTCATGGTCTCTTTCAGTCTTTGAATCTCCTGCAAAGCATCTTCAAGAGCCTTAATTTGTTTCTTTTTGTCCGAAACTTCTTCAGACAATTGTGTCTGCAATTCTGATATCTTTTGATTTTCTTCATGCTTGATGCGTTCAGTCTCGAGTAACGATTTTTGCAGATCCTGTTCCAAAATCGAAATTCTCGCATCAGAAGTGTCTTTTTCAGACTGAAAGATATCAATCTCTTTCAGTAATCTTTCGATTTCTTTCTTGGCGCAGTCCAAATGCTTCGCTAATTCGTCATATTCTTGCCTGCGTTCATGCAAATTAGCTTCTATCATCTCATATCGCGTTCTCGCGGTCTCTTCCTAAATAAAAAAAGATCATTTTTATATAGAATATTAATACAATTTTAATACAATGTTGGAATTAAACTAAGTGCAGTAAAAAGTCATGCATATGATTATGACTTTTAATTTCTTCCTATAATTCCTAAAATCAGAAGTTTTAGAACATCATACCTCATAATCTAATTTTTTCACCACATTTTTTTGATCCATTAGACTGCGTAGCATGTTCGTGTTTTGAAATTCCAATCGATTTACATTTAATCTCTCAACTTCTTCCGAAAATTTTAATATTTCTTCGCTCGCCAGATTTCTCGTTGGATTTTGTTCGTCATTTCTCAACCTTGCGCGTCGTTTGCGCACTTTATCTAAGTTTTTGTTTAATCTAGGATTATTTGTTTCGGAATCATCGGAATGAGCGTTATAATACATGTAAACATCCGTTTCCTTCTTGATCGAGTCTCGATCATCGCCATAATTGTCAGATATTTCATCAATAGCATTTATGATATGACTAGTTTGCTGCTCCGAAGACTCACAATGCGATTCCGCGGATCTCGAGCAGGAATTCTTATTCATATCTTGTATCTTCAGCGAATTCTCAGCTCTTTCCGTTCTGGAGTGCAGTTTGTTATCTTCTTGCAAGTATCGTTTAGACTGTTCAAAAGAACTCGCCGTCAACAATTTTTCTAATCTAATAATACGTTGCTCCAGTTTTTGCATTTCTTCCTTTTTAATGTCTTCATCTTGCAGTCTTTTGCGAGAAACATCCTCGCATATTTCCAAATCCTCTGGCGAAATCTTTTGCTTCCGATCCTCTCTAGTTTTCAATAGCTCCAAATGTAATGCTTCCATACGCGCTAGTGTTGCACTATGCACATTGGCTAATTGATGATTGGCTATGGCCAGCTGCGAAATAATTCGTGAAAGTTCGACGATTTCATTATTTTGTTGACACGTTGAGCGATCGTGACTATCGGCGGACTGCCAATCTGTCATTTGCGTGGCGCACGTTAACTGTAATACAAATAAGCGGTTTATAATTTTGGAATTTTGATTCGTTATAAATTTAAAAGCACACAAATTACTGATTGTTCCGAAATATTACATCTTTGCGAAGTTCCACCGATACCGGTTAAAATATCAATGATAACAAGTTAGAAAATATAACTGCAACATATGCATCAACGATGAATCACATTTTAAAATAAAGAAGGTAAAAGAAACAAAGAAATCTTCTTTTTCTATTTTCTTTTCATGAGGATTTGTTTTGCTAGACATTAATATGCGATTAAAAAATATCTCGCGCAAGCTTACAATTTTCGGGAGACAAAGATTCACCGGCGTTTTCCAGAGATAATGGTGATCCGCCTTCGACGATTCGCAATAGTACACTGGCACGAAACGCAACGTTTCTACGAACCAACCAAGAATAAGCACGTGATCGCGACCGATGACTGTGGAAACGGCTTTTCATGACTGTGAGTCAGCGTGTTCTCCCGAAAACACAAATTGGAAAGGAGCCAGCTTGTCAGGACTAACAGAAGAACCGACTTACGCTGGACAAAACCGCGCAATTTTTGCTCGGAAAATCGTAGATATAACTCGACGACAATCCCGAATTTAATTTAACTGCAATTGCACGTGTCACAGATTGTTTACGCGATGATAGTCGAGACAAATATTGGTAACATTATACATATATGTGTCGGTTGCGAAAAAATATGATCGCCAGATTCATTGTTTGCCGGTGGAAATGATGTAAAACATCAAACTAAGAATTTAATATAATAAAGCAAAGAAAAAAAGAAACAATGATTTACCACAGTCTTGCATTTAGGAAGCAGTATATTCGATAAGTTGGATGCTGTTGGCCTTTGATCCCAGAATTCGCCAGTTTTCAAGGTCGCGTAGGGATTCGAATTCTGTGTGCCAAAGTATCAAATACAATCAAAATTTCTCTCTCTTCTTTTTTTCATCTATATACAGTGTGTTTTACAACTATCGAATAATATTTTAACAGTATATTTTGGGAGTAAAGTGGAGCAAAACATCCTAATACAAAAATGTCGAAGCTATAAAAGTTTTTGAATTATAACCGATAAAAAATAAACAGTAACGTCGCGTTAAATTCGCGCGCTCAGGCTCGTTGTATAGCGGTTTATCGTTTGTTATTTATTTCACAGTTAATATTGATTTTTACTACAGAGCTGATTCTTAAGAACATAACTAATTATTATTGTTACAATTATTAATTTTTATAATTTCATAATTGCGAAACAAAAATTTTTAACACAAAAAGTAATTATAAAAAATAATATATTGTTATTTTTGTATTAATATTTTTTACGTCTTATAGAGCGTGAAATCGTATAATTATTAAAGAAATAAGATTAAGTTGTCCACATTTCTTAATTAATTTCAATTTTTATTACAATCTTGATATACTGAAATTACACAATTTTACTTCTTTCATGACTTGAAAACTTATATTGGAACCTACTGATGTGATGTTTGGATTTTTATGTTTTCATCATTTCAAATATCACAAATATGAAAATATGAGTATTAAAAACTGCTTCACGTATAAAATACTCGTAAAGAACTCGTCCGTAAATAAAATTTGAACAAAACCGGGATGTCTTTTTTCATTTTCCAATAGCCATGTGCAAAATTCGATCTTTTAGAATAATCTTACGGCATTAGACGTTGCACCCTATTAGAAATAATACACAATATGCATGTGTATTTTGGAATCACATCGCATCTAATTTGCACATCGCATAACATTCAATATACTGAATATTTATATATTTTTAATATTCGACTAAATGTATGAATATTTTTCGTTGAATCTTGATCAATAGCATGCAATATTGCTTCTACATTTTCTACAGTTGTGAGAGTACTATCTTGATCAGCACCAGTATCTTTACGTGATATTAATAAGCCTGTGTTAACCCTGGAAGCTAAACGCAAAAAAAACACATTATGTGTTGGTGCTTTACGCTCTGGATATCTTTCTGCATACATGCAATACATAACCGTTGCACGATAAGCGCTTTGATTAGCTTCAGCATATGTGATGAACATATCGAAATATTCATATAACTGAAGAAATTGTAAAAGAAATATTGCGCTCTTACTCAGAGGATTGAAAGATGAATATTCGTATTGAGTTGAATACTAAACTTACATAATAGATATTCAGTACATTGAATATTACACGAACACAGAATGCATACAATCAGGTCAAGAGAATCCACACGATATCAAATGCAGCAGGATTATTTCAAAAGAATTGAATTTTAAAAATATTGGAATAGCTCACATGTCTACTAAAAAACAAAGGAAAAGGTTTTAGTTTTGTTTATTAAATTTTATTTAGGCGAACTTATATTTTATTTTAGGCGAAATTATTTAGACGAATTATATTTTACGTGGAAAAAAGTTTTTAATACGGATAATTATTATTTGGAATAGATAATGTATCAAACGTAAATTATGTCAATAAATTTGAACATAAATTTCAAATCAATTTATGGACTGAAATCCTTAATGATGAAATAGTATAATCTTGCATAATTCGTGTTATTAAAATTATGGAGAGCTTAAGAATATGTATGTTTATTTCCAGGTTACAATTACAAGTTTTAAAGAACTGAACGCAAGTATAGAAAAAGAATTTTTTGCGTTAGATTTTCTGTCGCGTTGTCTAAGCGCATCAAATCTCCGCTTTTTTTTCTTTCTTGTTGTTGCTAAAACAACCTCGCACTGATGTTGCATGATCTAACAAGCGCTGAACAAGGACGCCTAAACGCATTCTACAATTATTGTATTAAATTATAGTATTCATATTATGAATTTTAATATTATGTTATAGATTAGATTATTTATTGTGCAATTTAAATTAGAAGGAAGCATTTTCAATTAAACAATAATCCGTTATATCGGACTGACGAAATTAAAACACGATACTAGAAGGTTTGTGTCAGTCATAGCGGTGCCGAATAATATAATTTTTTAATTTTTATTTTTTTACAATTTCCAACTCAAACTGCGCGTCGCATATTCGTTGGACTTGAAACATAGTCATGAAGCCGGAATAGTAATATTAATGCTATAAGAAGCATATATAATATCCCTCCTCCCTAAAATTAAAAATTAAAGAATTATTATTCAGCACCAAGAATCGCTATGACTGACACAGGCCTTCTAGTCTCGTGTTTTAATTTCGTTAGTCCGATATAACGGATTATTGTTTAGTATACGTTGTCTGAAAAAGAATGTTTATTTAACTTATATTAGTTATTGCGAGAAAATATCTTTTTCAAATTTTCAAACTGTGAAAAAAGTAAAATTGCATAATATCAAGATTGTAATAAAAATTTAAATTGGTTAGCAATTTAATTATTTATTTGATGCTTATACGTATCTCTATTATCCCTCCTAATCCCCAAAAAATGTAAAGAAATTATTGCGAAAAAAATTACCTCGATCAGGGTTTGAACTTGGATCCTCCAATTATCCGGGAAGGATGGTATTGTTGGAATGACGCTCATGTAATATCATCGGTTATTGCGATAAATATTACCAAGTGCCTCGGTGGTCGAACTAGCTAACACCCTTCTCGGATAGTTCGGGAATCCCGGTTCAAACCCTGGTTAAGGTAATATTTTTCGCAATAGTTTTTTTACGGTTTTTCAGGAATTGGGGGATAGTAGAGATGCGTACAGGCATCAAATAAATAATTAAATTAATTAGCAATTTAATTTCGTGATATTACATTCAGATTCTTTTTTAAGGATTCTTTTTGTGTTTTAAGTCTGGCAAAATTGTGGCGCAGTTTGGGAGAATCTTGTAAATTCATCTAGAAAAAATTATTGAACTAAGAACTGCTTTCGACCGGTATGTAATGCCGTATTTATTATTTCAATTTGTTATCAAAAACTATTGGAGTCTCGACATTTTTGTATTAGGATCTTTTACTCCACTTTACCTCTAGAATACGCTGTTAAAATATTGTTCGATGATTGTAGAACATTCCTTATATAGTATATAAGGTACCCGAGCCGAATAAGGCTCAGCACAAAATAAGGCCCACTTTTGAGTTTACTGTTTAAATACTCCTTTTATGTCTAAACTGTATACTTAAAAGATGTGTCATAGCACCGCTACCGGTAAGAAGGAGCCTAGAGTATTAGAAATGACAACCGCGTGTTTCTTCAGTGCCAAGTAAACTTTGTGACAAGATGCACGTTTGTGCCGTTTTTATAAAAATCCGCTGAAATAGATTATAAGTATTTCAAAAAGTTTATTAAATATAAATTATTTTATGATTTATTATGATATATTATAATGTTATTGAATTTCCTAATCATAGAATACATCAAATTTATATATCATTTTTTTAGAATAAATGTATATTTTAGAAACGACACACTCATCAAATAAGGCTCACTTAAATGACGACTAGGCCTTATTAAATGTCTCCACTTAGACAAATCTGCTAAAGACATGAACTTCCGTACTGCAAATTCCATTGACTAAAAGGTACTAAATTTTATGTAAAATTATATATAAAATAAATAAGAACGTTATATTCAATGAAATTGTTGATAAATGTACAACAAAATCTGTTTGCGTAACAAAACCCGTGTAAAGTGACTAAAAATTTGTTCAAGAAAGAGCGTGGCAGAAATCCAAATCAACCATCAATACCTGAATCTACCACTCACTCAATACAATAATCACTGCACAGTATGTGAAGAAGATTGTAAAGGACATGAGGCAATGTAAATTTTAAAGGCTGTTAATTTTTCAAGTCAAAATAATGTAAAGTAAGAAAATTTTAACCCTTAAACACACCGATTTTGTAAAATACGGAAACACATTTGCGGGTCTGAGA